>JAQGAO010000496.1:0-33535 GCA_034697705.1 Ommatoiulus sabulosus | reverse complement strand
GAACGTAGGGTGCACCCACTTCGCTAAAGTATGCACCATTGACCAGCCGTATTGAACGGGTACAGAAACGTACACCCCGTGTACACCGGTGCACACCGTTGTGCCCAGTCGAATTCGCCATAAATTTCCAAAAAAATTAATAAATTGCACTCATTTGCACGTTTGAAGGTTTGAGGTCATGACTTGGCTTCTGGTTGTTCGTTCAGTTATTCTAATTTTAATATTGAATTACGCATAAGGTTGTAGGTCATACACACAGTATGGTCATACAGTACATGTATACAGTAAGGCTGATTGTAATTTAACCTCGATTGCTGCACATGGCGACTTAGCTTCATGAGGTATTTACCAAAATAAAGTGGACTGCTTTAATACTCTGATCATTGGGTGGAACCACACTGTTTTTGGCGCAAAACAGTGTCGCTTCGTGTTATGCGTCTGTAATATACCACTTAGCGACACCCGGTCGCTTTCTACCGAAGCTTGCTTCACTGTGGTTCCACCCATTGCATTGATTGGAAAGCAGGAAGTTTCAAATTTAGCCTGGAATTTCGCTGAAATAAATTATTTAATGCGCGTACGAATATTTGTACAAGTATTTTTCATCTTTAGTATTAGGTTGGGATATCTGATGACTTATTGACCAAATGGGCTTATTTTCTCCCCTTTTGAATAGCCAATATATTACTCTGAAGACATGAAATTTCTTTTTCTGATTTTTTTTAAAAAATGTTGTGCTCTCATTAAGAGCGCTTTATTATAGCCCACGAAATGCTTTAGTGGAAGGCATAAACCTACATGTATATATTGCATTACTTTAAATACAACTTTTCTTTTCGTGGTATTTTTTCAGAAAAATGCATGTGTCTATTTAAATTTATTTCCAATAAATACAGTACTTGCGGTTAAATGCTCAGTCGAATTTTATTAGGTTGTTTGTCAAATGAAAGGGAAATTTTGGGAATGGCTGAATTGTGCAGGTACAGTAGGTGTTGTATAATATCGGAGTAAAGTTTGGTGGCCTTGTTTTTTTCAGCAGGCGTTCTTGTTTTACTTGGGTTTTTTTGGTTTTTTTTTTGGTTTCTTACCTAATCTTCGCAGGGGGTATATAATGGTAGTAGCAATTTGAGGCGTTTTCAACCTGCCATTGCTTTTGTCTCCTTCATGAAGACAGTAATTCATTTTTTGCTGTGAGCATTATTAAAACTTATGACGACGAATAATCATAGGAATGCGAATAATTACCTCATTGCTGTCTTGATAATATGATGCGCAGAAGTATTAATTATATAAAATCTGTTAAAATTCAGTTTAGGGCAAAGGGTAATTTACATTCTTAGAATTTTTTCTTAACTTGTGATTTATTTAAGTAAGCTACATTACAACTCCTTCCAAAGAAGGAGTCAATGAATATTCAGTGCATTTGCAAAAAATTCACAGGCACATCGTATGTTGATTTTTAGACTTCTGCATTTATAATTAATATTAACGATTTTCAAATTTTCCGTAATTTGTCATTCTGGAAATTTATGGTTTCTGTCAATAGGGCCTACCCCAATGAAACAAAAGAACATTTGGTTTCAAGGAACTTGCGTTCAAGCTAAACTTTATGCATGCATCTTTGCATAATGCGAATCGATGATTTATTGAAATTAAGTTACGCTTAGTAGTTTATAATTACATTTTATTCATTGTCATTTAAAATATATCTAAATCGTGTCGTGTATCCAATATTGCATGCACGTGTGCGTACTACGTAGGATCATAGTTACATTGTACTCAAACTTGATATTCACGATTAAGAATGATTGATTGCGATTTGGTTACTCTGCGCTTTAATTTGTTTAAAGATCTAAATTGCTCAACGAAATGTGACGGATACCGGCCTGTACAACTTAATTCCTCTTAAGGTTGCAGCTTATTTATCCAATCCTAGGTGATTTCTTATTAAACTAGCACAAATTAACACAAGCTATGGTAATTAAGAGTAAACATGGGACATTGCAAGATTTTTTTCCAACAATTTATCTTTAGAACCTATTGAATTTTTCAGTTTTATTTTTTACTCAACCTTATCCATTTGTCAATCCAACGCTAATGGATATCCCATTTTCAATTGACTCTCAACATGCATCTAAGAATGAAATAAAGATAAGCATGGGTGTTCATTTGCCACTTATTTAATATGGAATAATAACTTGAGTATTTTTATGTATACATAAATAAAGCAAATCGTAGATTTCTTAAATGAGCATGATATGATTTTTTGCAAACACATAAATTAAATGTAGATCTGTGATGAACCCTCTAATAGTGACCTTGCTGTTGGGCGTAATTGTAGCTCGGTGCAGCTGGTGCTGGTGCAGAAACTGCGGGGGCACCACCGATTTCAGTGGAATAAGAGGATTGCAAATATGGTACTGGTTCGTTGGATTTCTCTTCCTCTCCTCCTTCTTCAGACTTTTCCTCTTTCTTCTCTTCTTTCTTTTCCTCTTTCTTCTCTTCTTTCTTTTCCTCTTTCTTCTCTTCCTTGGGTGCTGGTGCGGGTGCAACGGCGATTGGATAATAATTTTGGGAAGGATAGGTAAATTGGTAAATTGGCTGTTGAGCATGGACTTGGTAGACTGGGGCAGCTGGTTGTTGGTGAGCGTGGGCGCCTGGAGCAACGGCTACCTGGAAAACTGGTGTTTGCTGTTGGACTGGGGGATATGCGGGTGCTGGGGGAGACTGGTGAGCCCGGGTACCTTCGCCATACCCGCCATCTTGACCCTTGCTCTCTTCTTGACCTTTGCCCTCATCACCGCTCTCGCTTCCTTTCTCTCCTTCGACATCTCCTCTGAGGCGTGCTTCTTCGTAAGCTTTTGCGAGACGATCATTGGCTTCCTGGTAGGCGGCGGCAAGCTCGGCTGGCAATTCTGGAACCTTTGGCAAATGGTCACCTATAGCACGGAAGCCTCCTTGGTCAGCCTGGTAGCTGAGAACAATGTACTGTCCTTCGGGTGAAGTATAGCTGTATTTGCCATCAACGACGCCATCGGCGGTTCTGGATTCGTCCTTAGCTTGACCATCAGAGCTAGTGTAACCATACTTGTACTGGCCATACGTATCCTGACTGAGGTACAGGGTGCCTGTAACGATGGGTTTCTTGACCACAACTTGGGTTTCTTGTTGGGGTTGTTGAACGTAGATTGGCTGGGCTGGAGCGCTGGCATAGTAGCCACCATAACCACCACTCGGGGCTGCTAAGGCACCTCCTAAGATGGCACAAAGAGCAATCTGGAAAAAAAATTAATTAAATACCATCAGTACGCACATTTATCTAAATAACTGTTTATCATTGCTAAAGATGCCAGTTTCAATTTTTTTTTGTGGTTAATGGTAAATTAGGAAAGCACTTTGGACCTTTAGTTGCAAACTGTTTCTTAATGCAATTGAATAAATCTCGAATGTGAAAGTTTTCATATTCAGAGATTCTTTAAATGTTGATGACAATTATAAAATAAGCCAATACTGTATGTGTGAGGAGGATGCTTTTTTGGCAAGTGACATATGCCCCCCTAAAATCCTCTCTTGAAGGATATGCCAGGGCATTGGCCAAAACCGGAGATACTTGCAATGTTTTAAATGCCGTTTACTGGAGAATTCTTCGGCAGTAAAAAAGTATACTACTTAAATTTAGGCGGTATCAAGTAATTCTAAAGCCTACACTTGTTTCCCCACATATCCATTTTCGTTCAGAAACTGGTATTTTGTCGTAGTTTTTACTTTTACTTACTAGAGTATTCATGGCGTTGAACTTCCCAATGGCAAAAGTGGCTTAACAGTAGGAATGAAGTATCCAAGAAAAACACTTGTGTGTATGTTGACTTTCTTTCAAATGTCTCCCCTTTTATACCTTTTTTTCTGCCATAAAAGCTTGACCTGGTCCAGAACTGTCTACCCATTTAAATGGTCCAACAGGCCACACCTTGACCATCACTTCTTGCTGGTCAGTCATAGTCGGTCATCCTGTGTGATGTGATAGTAAAAATTCGATTGGCAACTAACTGGAAAAAAGGTTAATTTCGATTTCTATCTTTACCTAATTTTTCATGCAGACACCAATACCATTTGACATACAAGTTTTTAGGCTATATTCCAAATGATAATTTTTCTCTGAAAACAACCATAAAAAATAAATTATATTCTGTGGCCAGGGTAGGTAACCTAAATGTTGGCACTGCTGTTGATTTTACAAGGTTAAAATAATTAGCATCGATTAATGGTATCCCCGCATGTGTCTCATAAAACTCATACTAGTAAATAAATGGTTGTCAGCTTATCTGAAACTTTTTTCCAATGAGTCTTTCACTCTATTGGCAACAATTTTTGCTACCTTAGATTTTTTTTGCAATACGCATTGCTCAAGATGAATAACTTAGCATCACATTTTACCAAAGCGTTTATAATTTTGCAATATATCAATGTTGACATTTATCTCTTTGCATTGATTTGCATCGATTGATCCTTTTCAGGAAAAAAATATTTACAGTTTATGCCATCTTACATTTGTAAATCATTTGACTATAAATGTATACAGGTATACGGAAAACAAAATTTATTACATATAGGAATCTTCGTTTTTAAAATAAATCAATATATTGTAAATACTTAAAATACAAGTTGTATATTGACTGAAATTTAACATTAAACTAATATGGCGTTAATGATTGACATGAATTTAATTTTTTTAAAATTATATATTAGTTATTATAACCTACATTTATTTGATAAGGGAAATTGGATTCATTTCCATGAAATACAGAAATGACGGTCACTGAAGAAACGAGTTTGAATTTTTTATAAACATTATTTAACTTGCGACTTCATCTCGCTAATTAATTGTGAATAATCTTTGTTAGTATTAATGATTAGGATTATACAGCGTAATAAAAATGAAAGCTGTTTTTTTAATGATAGTATCAATTCTAGATGCAGCATTACGAGCATGTATACATTCGATTCGTGTTGCTGATGAAATGTTCAGTGTTGTAAGTCGGTGTAATGATTTTACTCTATTGCTTCCGTTAAATGGAGCACTGATTTTGGATTACAGCTTATATTAAGCGAAGTTTGGCACAACCAATAATTAATGCATCAGGAATTTTTCTGTCTAGACTAATAATTATACTTTTGTTACAATTTATACGTTAGAAATGGTTCATAAAATTATGTGAGAGTATATAATATCGCATGTTGAACGATCAACTGTCAATGTGCATTTGAAATAACATCCCAGCAATTGTTTTTTAAAAGCATTTGGTAAAGTTAAGAATCATGAGATAAAATGCTGTACAATATTTTCCCGTGTGGAGTATTTTTCAACTGGAAGCTAACCATATTCATTTTTTTTTTAAATAATGCACATTTTTTCATCTTGTTTACCAGGTTTTTCAACGTAAGACCAAATGCATCGTTTTTGTTTGTCACGATTTACACCAAATATTAACAAAAATAAGAGTCTAATTCTTATTTACAACTTGGATATTAGTGGATATGTAATAGCGAAATCGGTTTCTATTGCTATTTACTGTATTTTAATTGAATGTGTTGAGTCTCTATGAAGTGAACTCGACACTTCTGTAATATTCGTAAAACCAAAATTTTGATCGTTTATCCTAATTGAATCATGGTAGATGTACAGTGTGTAAGCATAATGTTAAGTCAGCGACTTTTCCATTGAACTTACCCGTTTTCGTACACAATGATTATTGCCCACTTTCATCAAAAAAGAACCATTGGTATGTTTCAAGTGCAGTTTATTAAAAGCATCAAAACTATTCTCATACAGAAATGCATCGTATCGAAATTTCAAAATAGAAATACTTTTCGTACGGCAAGTATTAGTAAAACTTTCTATAAAACCTATACAATTACCGAAATAGATTTAATACCCGCCGGTGAAGGCATAGCCACTCTTCATTGCCAGTGGAGCAGGAGCTGGGGTTGGAGCGGGAGTGGGTGCTGCCGGAATGGTGTACTCAATGGGCTTCGGGACAGAATAGAAGATGCTCTTTTGGGGAACCGTTTCGTAGGTCATTTTGTAAGCAGGTACCAAAGGAGCCGCCGCACCGAGTTCGGTGGAGTAAGATGAGGATGAATAGGTGACCTGTTTGGGCGCTGGAGCAGCTGGGGCAGCCACGTAGATGCTCTTGGTAGGGACGGCAGCGCTGTAGGTCTTGTAGGTTGTGATCGGTGCAGGAGCTCCTAATTCAGCGGAGTAAGATGAGGATGAATAGGGGACCGGTTTGGGCGCTGGAGCTGCTGGAGCAGCCACGTAGATGCTCTTGGTAGGGACGGGAGCGCTGTAGGTCTTGTAGGTCGTGATCGGTGCAGGAGCTCCTAATTCAGCGGAGTAAGAGGTGGATTTGTACTCTACTGGTTTGGGTTGAGGTACCGGTTCCGCAGCAACGGGCACTTTGTAGATGCTTTTGGCTGGGTAGGCATACATCACTGGGGCAGCCACGTGCTGGACGTAGGTTTGGTAGATTGGTTCCTCCTTGATCTCTGCCTTGTAAGAGCCATCGTCGCTAAACTCGGTGTCTCCTCTCAGACGGGCTTCTTCGTGGGCCTTTGCCAAACGGTCGTTGGACTCTTTGTAGGCCGCAGCGAGATCCGCTGGCATCGCAGGTACTTCTGGAGCCACTGGTAGATGGTCACCCACTGGTCGGAATCCGTCCTTGTCAGCGAGGTAAGCGAGGGAAATGGTCTGGCCTTCGGGGCTCTGGTAGCTGAAGTGGCCGGACACTCCACCATCACCCACTCGATGTTCGGTCTTGGACTGGCCGTCGCTGCTGCTGTAGCCATACTTGTACTGCCCGTAGGTGTCCATGGTTTTGTACAGGTTTCCAGTGATACGAGGACCCTCAACGCGGTATTCGGTCATAACTGGCTTGGACACGTACTCAACACGATGGACAGGAGCTGGCATATGGAAGGTGCGGACCTCCGGAGCACGAGCTGGGATGTTCCAACTCTTGCCATTGGGCATGGCAAGAGTGGCTCCAAAGAAAGCGCAAATAATGAACTGCAAGGGGAAAACGAGCATTGGTATCAACAATGATAAATTTCGTTTGACTACGTTACTCAGTGATTGACATTTTCACTAGGCCAGTGGCATGAACAAAACATAAAACATATCAATAATGTTTTACCATCACTCCACCCCAGAATTTATCTAAAGGTCTTACGACCGGATTCTGATGCTTGTTTTCACTAAAATCTGACAAACATTAATCCTTTTCGGACAAGTATTTATATAAGGATCGTAATTTTTTAAATATAATGCTAATCCATTAGTGGTTCTTGTTGATGTTTGTCTTAATTAAAAAAACTTGTGATATTGAATTAATTTCGAAAAACTTAACATTACACGAATGTTTTTAAACGATTTCTTAAGATTGCATTTTAGTCATATATGCCATTCAATAGAAATCTCCAAATTATAATTTCAATTAACAATTTGAAGTTATACAGTTAGATTCGTTAACGATTACCGAAGCTCTCGCGAAAATGTGCTCACATACTGCATGTGCGATTTACACTGAAATAGGATTTCTATACCATAAGCGCCAAATTGTGGATGAAATTGAATGGCAAAATGTCAACTACTGCCTACTGGATAGATTTGTGAAAATGTTTTAGCTTATACTTACAATGGTCTTCATGTTTCTGAGTTCACGAGATGAGCACTGCACAGATATCCAAATGTGATGTGATGATGTTGCTTGGGATGTTTTGGTCCTTATATATAATTGTCCAGAAGTTGAGCCTTGACCTAATGCAATTTACGCTTGTTTTCTATAAGATGCGCCCAGCCACTCCTATGGGATGTTTCTATTTTTTTCTACAAAAGCGTCTTTTCTTACTGGTCCATTGGAAACATTCTAAGGTCACTTCTTCAAAACTGGCAAAAAAGTAACATGTTGCACTCTGACGTCAATTGAGGTCTCTTAACGTCCTCTAAACTTAAAAAAATCTCTCCTATATACATTGTACAATTGCCTTTAAGATATCATTCTCTTGTTTTTTGTTTTTTTTTCGATCACCTAATTTTTTAAAATACTTTTATTGAGTGAAACTATACGAATCGTGTATGATCTTATATTTTATAATCTGCTCTCATAACGTCCGTAATCGATTAATGTTTTATTCAATGCTCACATTCCTTTGTTTTTCTTATTTCTCATAAAATATATAAAACTTAAATTAAAAAAAAACAACTAAACAATCAAGAATTTCGTTTTGTTGGTATATTTTATAAGTTTAACGTGCAATTATACAATCTTGTAAATCGTAGTATTGCTGTAGCGAGATTAGTTCACACAAATAATTTTGGTTAGTCAACACCAGATAATTGTTTGTTGCTATTTCTATTCGTAGTTAACTGCATAGCTTTTAACACGATTGCTTGTGTGGTTCATAACTTTGAATTGAGCTTTGTGCTCACCTTAGACACCTACTGAGTTTGATCACTTTTACTGATACGCAGTAATGTTGACTAAAATCTCTGAATTAACATGTATCAACCAAAATGTTGGTATCATTATTTTTTACTTAGAAATAAGATGATTCGATGATATAAAAGCTGAAGTTAGGCCATTGAATATCTAGATCATGAATATAAATACCAGACCATGTACGTTTTTGAATGCAAAATGGCCATTGTATTTTTTTGCTTGTGAGTTTTTTCACTGGAAAAGACGAATTGTCTGAAAGGTTTTTTTCTGGATTCCCCCCTTATTTTTTTATTTCGGAAAACCTTGTGCCCTATTTATCTTGACATTACAGCCATTATTTGCAAGGTTGCTCATTTCCCTTTTGATAATGGTGCAGATGCTTTTACAGCCTTCTCAAATTCTAGGTTATCCATTTATCTTCCTATTGATGGTGTTCATCGTTTCTTGTCAAATTAGCTTAATAATTCCCGTTAGCCGGTTTAAATGCACATTTTTCCAAACAACATTTCAGATTTGGTTACAAATTTCATATAGAAGCGCATAGCGTGTCATGATATGTTGACTTGTAAATTGTTTTATTTATTATGCTCACGGTAATTATTCGGGTATAAAGATTCAATTAACTTTTTCACCTAAGTTATTTGAAAATGTTGACCTCTGTTTGGCCTAAAATACCTTGACTTTTCTCGAGAAAGTGCATGCACAGCTTTTAAATTGTTGCTTCAATGCGTTTGCATTTTTCACATTTTTATTTGAAACTATATGCGTTATTTAAAAGAAAAAAACAAAAAATACTTGCGTGGTAATCAATCGGAAAGTAAAATTTGTCTTCATAAGAAAGTTTATAAATGAGAAACTTTGTATAAATTTCACATGCAACTTTATTTTGAATAACAAACGTTACCATGCAGCGTCCCTTCAATTATTGATACTGTACCATAATATTAGTATCGCAGGTTACTTTAAATACAAATTTAAAGAAATAAAACTATCTTTCGAATTGACCAATTTTCATATCTTGTCATAGGGCTACTTCTTTTTAATCTCGGGTTTAAATCTGTAGAAAGTTTTTTATTCATTTAGCCCGGATTTCGTTTGCGAAATCATTTTCATTATACTGTTTTATTCTCGCAGTTTTCACCATGATTTCACCAGTTTTACGGTAAAATTATCTAAATTGTGATGTTGGGATCCATCATGACCGGACTGCTTAGTTTGACTTAATTTGTATAATGATCCCCCCTGCCAAATGGTACTATGTACTGACTGCAGGGTAACGAATTGAATTTTTCATATATACGAATTAACTTTTTTACTAGAAGCGAACATTAGTTAACAAGGCTACAACAAATAATTTGTTGTATATAACAATTTGCCATATAAAAATAATTTAAATGTATGATAGTTTTTACAAAATCTGTTAAAAAGGATATAAGATATCAGGGGAAAAGATCAAGAACTTCTAGATAATTATCAAGTACTATATCACATGGCACCTTATACTACTTTAGATGTATGCTTGGATATGCTGTATACTGTATAATCGAACATTGTTCTAATTAGTTGCTGAGACATTTCTATAAAAAAATAGTGTCATTTTCAAGTATGCTTTTTATTTCATTCTCGGAAAAGGCATTATACAAGTAATGCAATAAAAATAATTCAAATATGATATATGAGCATTAATGCTATTTAATAGCGATAAGTAAAAGTATATCCACTTTTAATAGGGGCAGCTGGGATCACTTCTGGTTTGGGTGCTGCAAAGTAGACCGTTGACTTTTGTGGGACAGCATAAGTTATTGGTATCTTCTGGACGTAGGTTTCATATGCGGGTGTTTCCACTTCAGTGTCTCCTCTGAGACGCGCTTCCTCGTAGGCAGTTGCAAGGCGGGCATTGGACTGCCTATATGCTTCGGCTAAATCTGCTGGCATCGCTGGTACTTCCGGTGCTACTGGCAAATGATCACCGACTGGTCGAAATCCATCTCTGTCAGCAATATAGGATAGCGCGATTGGTTTTCCTGGTTTAAAAAATAAAATAAAAGTATGCAATGTGTTAATGTCTATGAACATACACCGTATTATACACCATAAACCGTGTTGTTTTAATTTAATATTTTCAAGATTTATGTCTGTATAATAATGAACATGTAGTTTCCTTGACTTCAAATTTTAGTCAATCCATTTTAAGCCCAAATGAAATTGTCAAATGTCGTTGAAAATTGATTTACCTTCAGGCGACATGTAGCTAAATTGCCCAGAAACTCCTCCATCGACTTGTCTATGCTCAGTCTTACTTTGTCCATCAGTGCTGCTGTATGTAAACTTGTATTGACCAAGAGTATCTAGGGTGTGTTGCAAATTGCCAGTAACGAAAGGGGCATTGACTGGAAATGATGGCTGAGTGTAGTATTGAGCAGGCGATGGCCATGCGGAGACTTGACTATATCCTCCCAACGGGGCACCAATTGTTGAGCCCAAAACTGCACACAAAATAATCTACAAAAAAAAATGCTGATCAACTTGCGTATTTTTCAAGCAATTTTGAAATTTCTTCTCGTGCATTGTTTACTTACAAAGACTTCCATGATTCTTCGAGTACGACACGTGAACGTCCAATGTATTTCAGTTGCTGTGATTGTGATATCCGTTGAAATAGTTGGGTCCTTTTATACAATTTTCTGAACTTGGTCCTTGGTCTGATCTAATGCATTTTTACGGTAGCGATATTAGCCAATCATAGCGCATCTTTACTTTTTGTCTTCAAAAAGAAGCCCTCCCTGACTGGTCCTTTTTCATTTCTGCTAGAGGCTGGGTTCAGATGGGCAAATGTTGGTTGCCACCTTCGGTTTTTTTTAAGGAATTAAGAAATTGACCTATCATTTATGGCACTTTTTGTTATCTTTTAATTTTTTTGTTATTTGGTAGATTTTTACTTTATTTTTTCCCTTAAAACAGCACAAAAGCATTAATTTATTGTATAATATGGGCTCGTTTTATTTTTTATGTCAAGTACATGTACAGTATATGAATTTGAATTGTTTTAAAACAAGTAAATTCACGTTTGATTGATAAAATATAATAGTGCACTATAATATAAATGTCTTCAGCATAATAACCAAACCGAAGAAAACAAATCTATACATTTTAATAAAAACTGTTTTCAAATATTTTATATCGATGTCGAGCTAACACAAGCATAAATTATGCTAAAACTTATCTTAAAATGTGGCCTAAAATGAATTTTTTAAGTTTATGCACTTGTTTTCTCCATTTAAAAAGGTTATGCAAAAGTCAATGACTATTCAAGATTAAAGTAATGATGTGACAAAAGATGAAATAAAAGTAAATTATCTTTATAATAATGAAATCTGCGATCATTTATTCTAGTTGGAAAGATGCCTCTTAATTTTTTCTGAGGGGGCTTTTCTTTCTAAAAATGCAAATAGTCTAATTTGCATTCATTAGTGAAATATGAAAAGTTGAAGTGCGTTATTACGTTGTTTTTCCGTGTTAATTTTCAATTCTTAACTAGCCTAGTCAAGCTTCGTGCTTTTATGAAGTCGTTCTTTCAGAAATGCTAAATATCCTGTTTTCAGATGTGGAGTAAACTTAATTATTCTTCATTTGTACGATGTACCTCTGGAAACGGGCGATATTTCACGTTTTACAACCGACATTTCCATTTATTTTACCTTTTTTTTTCTAGTAACTTAATTTAAGTGAAAGCGAAATGCTAAAAGCACTGATTTTCCCATTTCTTCAAGGTGTGGTGCGTTGCGACAAGAGTGAAAGTGACCTAGTTTGCAGTGTGATGCCCTGAATGCCTCTTTATATAGGCTAAGTGTTAGGAGCATGAGTATGGTTTAAGCTGCCTTTATGCAGAAATGACAATTAATTAATTATCTAGGCCTGTCCAAGCCACACTTTTCGACGAAAAAAAACCTGTCGTTGTCTGAATGAGCTCTAATTGTTGAATTCTTATGGTAACCGCACGGTAAATTATGGATTTTTATCTCGTCAAAAATATGCCAATGTCGTAATAATGTTCTTGTGCGAGGCCACAACACGAACATATTTTTTCATTCTCAAAAATGTAATTCACTCTATAATCTGGGAAATTTAATGTTTATGTACACTGCATATATTATAAAATCACGTTTTTAGGAATGTTTTTGGAAAACGCGTTGTATTTCAACTAAAAGGCATGCTTCAGTTCTACACAATTGTGATACCTATGATGAACAAACATATTTGTCAGAATAAAAAGTTAAGCAGATTTTTCGAATTCTGTGTACATGTACTTCATACAATTTTTTTCTCCGAATCCTCGAAGTTTTTTACTTCTATTTTCTGTAATTCTAGCTTTTAATCACTGCTGGGGAAACGCATACTGTAATTAAATTTAAAACTTGTAGAAATATTGCTGCTAACTTATGTTCTCAACAAATCTTAAGTCAATTTGACTGCCAACGCAGGTAATGGCATTGTATTGTAAAGTATTTAATAATAATCATAATTAATTATCAAACCAAACATTTGAGTTGAATATTTTTTTAATTGCGTTTTAAAATGGAGATTCCTTTAAGAATTAACATTTTGATTGCATAAAATACAATGAATACTGTGATATATATATGTATATATATATATAGTTTACGTGATTAGAAATGCAAGTTAATTTAATGATTACATTTATTTGGCTGAAAGGCAAAAATAAAGAGAAGCTTAAACGTTAAATGTAAAAAATCTTATTGAGATCGATCTTCAGTATGACACATGAAATGTTTTGGTAAACCAGTGAGTGATATTAAACAATTTATTGGTTATGTTATAACATATTGAGGTTTTCCATCAAAAATTCACCATGAACGAAGTGGTATGAGCTTATTCATCTTCTGTTATTTGGTTACTTTATTTACAGAACTTTGTATAAAATTATTCCGTGATCTAATTCTATCAAAACTTCAATTTTTTTATTGTGTCTGAAGGGCAAGCTCACGATGCCCATAAATTAATGCTAGCCTTTGCGCAAGTTATTTGAAAATCATGCAGTTTATGCGGGAAAAATCCGCCTTCGTTATAATAATTTTTAATTTTAAACGATAAAATACTCGTTTAAATAAGATCAGTGGGCTACCCCGTACCCCTCCCAGATTAACAGATCGCAGTTTTAAGCTAACTCATTTTCAGAAAAGTTCGAATGATTTTACCTTTTTCATGTTAGCCTATATCGAAATGCATCGATAACGGGTTTCTGCTGGCTCTAAAACACAATCGTCATCGTGATGTTTGAATCGAACAATGATATTATAGCTTTAGATTTAGGCTGACTTCATCATCATGTTTTCTGGCTGTGGGCTTCTTTATGCAAATCACTCGTTAATGCATGAGAAGTCCTACATGTGACAAGTATTCTAATGAGTGAAAATCTAGTTTTCATCGATGGCCTTTGGCGCGGAAATAATCGGATCGCACTGCAATCGCATATGCGAAAATTTGCATATTTTATAATATTTATTAGCACACAGTTTGTTCGAAATCTACGCATGTGCTTAATGTCAAAAACATAGTTTAATATTGGTCGTGTTGTGATTTCTTACCAAAAAAACTTCTGTTTCATAAACTAGTTATTGGCCAATGTTACTGAGTACGTACAGCATAAGAGGAAGTCACATAATGAACGCGGCTACGCTTGGTGACAAGATGGATGGAAATCAGTTTAAATGATCTACTGAGCTAAATTTTAATGAATAACCGAGATAGGGAATTTCTTGTTGAGACTAGTAAATGGTGTTAGCATTATCAGCAGTTTTACGACTATTAAAAATTCAATTTTCGTTGTGGAAAAGTACTTTGCCTTAGACGCGTCTCAATGCCAAGAAGTTATTCTAGTCACAGTATTTCTTTTGCGAAACTCATTCATTTATGAAAGTTTAGAATTTGCATTGTATATCACAATTAGTTTAAATCATTCGTCATGCTTGATCTAGCTTATATGTAAGATCCCACGAATGATATAAGTTATACATAAAAATAAAATTATGTTCATTTCGATACTGAATATGCAGGCTACTGATTAATGTAATTTACTATTCGATTCCTTCATATAATAAACATAAAATCAATCTTTTACATTGTTGGTTAATATCGATCAGATATACTGTAGAAGAGTCTGCTGTAAGTCTTTTTATTGCCAGTCTACTTACCGTTTCTGATATCAGTATGTACTGCATATTCACAGCACGTGGTATTCTCACGTGTTTATTTTCAGGTTTCTGATTCAGTAGATCAGTAATATACTGTATATATACAGTAGATGTTCTTGAGATCTTTGTATAGTATTTATTAAGAGACCAACAAGATTAAAGGTATCAAGTTTTTCTTCGAAACTTGCAACTACTGCAACTGTATATGTCAACAGTGTATCCGGATACTATTCGGTAATGAGAACAACTTTTTATTTTCAAATGCTGTTTTATTAAAACGTCACCGAGGTCGCTCTCTTACGAGTTTACAACGATACATGTGTGTCAAAAAATATTACTTTCGCAACTCTCGCTGTTTCAGACTTTATAATGAGCTATAACAATAGATATATTTTTTTTAAATTAGGCGTCATACTTTGTCTTAGAAATTGTTCCCAGTTAACCGTGGTATGCGTAGGAGCTCTTCTTGATGCCAGTGGCTGGTGCATAGGCCAGGGGGGCGGAAGCGGGAGCGGGTGCTGCAACAGGTACACCGCCAATGTTGGTTGAGTAGCTCACTGAGCCATAAGCACCTCGGGATGGCGCTGCTGGAGCTGGTGCGCTGTAGGCCTGGTAGGCGCCAGAGGCTCCTACACCGTGGGCTCTGTAAGCGCTGGTTAAGGCGGGTGCGGATGCAGTGTAAGTGCTATAGGTTCTGTAGGAGCTATGAGATGGCTTGTAGGAACCATCGTCGTATCCTTGGGTGTAGCGGCTGACTTCGTGGTCCCTGTATGAGCCATCGTCTCCGCTGGGCCTGTAGGAACCATCGTCGTAACCGGCGGTGTAACGGCTGTCAGCGCCGGAAGAGTAGGTTCTGTAGGCGCTATCGGATGCGAACTTCCTGTAAGAGCCATCATCGTAGGATTGAGGGCCTCGTCGCTGGCTGGACTCTGCGTAAGCTTGCGCGAGGCGTCCGTGGGCTTCTCTGTAGGCTTCGGCAAGATCCTCTGGAAGATCTGGGACTTCTGGGGCCTGAGGCAAGTGGTCTCCAGCGGCTTGGAATCCTTCTCGGCCTGCCTTGTATGCGAGTTGGATCTTCTGGCCTTCTGGGGAGATGTAGCTGTAAGAACCGGAAACGTCCCCATCGCCTTCCCTGGTTTCGCTCTTGGCCTGGCCATCGGAACTGCTGTAGCCGAAGTTGTACTGGCCGTGGGTGTCTTGGGAGTGGTGCAGGCTGCCCGTCACGACTGGTCCTGAAGAGTAGTAGGCTCTGGATGGGGCATAGGCTGGAGCATAAGCTTGGTATGCCGCTGGCCTGTAGTGGCTAGGGGCTGTGTAGGCAGCATAACCACTCTTTCCGGTTGGGACGCAGTAGGCTACTCCCATGAGCGCGAAGAGAATAACCTAGGAATCGGATTAGATCAGTTTCAGCAATCCTTGAATAAGTGCAACTTGTAGGAAAGAAAGAAGTCATTGTGATCAGTGATAACCGAATTGCTCATGAGCAGATTGCTCTTACGTTGAACTTAAAAATGACATTCTAGGTGGCGCTCTAGACAACTTTGGTGTATATTTTAAGAAATGTGCCTGAGTATTGAATTCGTAAAGTGATAAATCGTCCTCAATTAAACCATGCTCCCATAAACCTGCTCTAATTTTAAAAGCTGTGCTGGAAAACTGTCTAAAAGGGGGCACCTTTCAGAGTTCAGCTACATACAGTACATGTGCCTCACACATTGTACATTACCTTGTACTTAGGTACAGGTTGGCGAATTTAATGACTTAGATCTCGTACTGAACAATTCATAAAACGTGAATATAAATTGCTATTTTGAAGCGATACCCAAGAAATAAAAAAACCTTATTGGTTTATCAAAGTAGTGAATCGTCAGAACCAATTGATGTTCATAGTCACAGCTTTAACAAAATTTAAAATAGGGAACTGTTGCAGTTATTAATCATTGCAGTTGCGCAAAATTTGGGAATTTTTCAAATCAATAGCCATTCTGGGATTATTTTTGGAATTATGATTCTTTAAACAGTTTCACTGTTGGACAAAACTGTTTTAAACGAGCATTTGTTAAGTGATTCGTCATAAACAAGTAAACTCTAGAAAAATGTGTTAATTTCGGAAACAAATCTTAATTTAGTTTCTTTGTCTATTATCATTTCTAAATTTCCGATTAATTATACGTTCATTTGCATAATATTCTGCAAAGAATGTGACGCTAACACAATTAATGTTGAATTTATAAAACAAAAATAATTAAGCAATCACATTTCTATGTGAACTAAACGTTGTGTATATTTTTAGCATATATACGTCTAAATTCATCTTAGACATGCTAAAATAGTAGTGTTTTTGAATACTGTAAATGACATTTTAAAATTTTGATCTAAACCATTAAAAGTATTGTCCAGTCATGTTAATACTGTAAAAACGTGCATGCAACAAATTTGTAAATTTGAAAGATTTTTTTTTTAATATTTGATTTTAAAACTTTAAAATTTGCTCCTTGCAAGGTGTTACTTTTTAAATGATATGACGTCATTTATGCGGACAGGGGAGTTGACCAAGTCCATAATTATTTGTTATTGAGGATATGAGGAGGCGTGGAAAAAGGTGTCCCGTGTTCGCCTTTCTGTGGGAGGGGGTTGGTCAACTGAAATACTCTTCAAGGTTTTTGATGAAGCTCTTTATGAGTGCTATAATACCTTCTTCTAGTAGGCATAAACTTGGTCGATAGATTTTTGAGACAAAAGGATCTAAATATAGGAATAATGGTTTGCATCGCTCTGCATGTTAGTATAGTGAAAGTAACTTACCGCAGCTTTCATTGTTTTCTCCTTTGTAATAGCAAACGTTCCAAGAAGAATGCTGGTGTGATATCCGAGTGAACAGTTTGTGTTCTGATAACTCCTTTCGGATCTCTCTCCCCTTTTATACCATTTTCGTTAGGATCGAGCCTTGACCTGGTCCAATATGATGTCTATAGTTATGCTCAGCCTTTTACTAACCACTCCTCGAACATCTTCGAACGCCTTGAATCTTACTGGTCCATCCGTTTGTAGTTTTCGCATCCATACTTTGATAATAAGAAAAAAATGATTTAAATTTTGATTAGTATCTGTTGGGTTTTTACGATTTTGCATAGCGAGGCGTTGACTTTCTCTATCTTTTTTCTTACCTTTTTCGTGCAACCTGAAAATTTTTGGATTCCGGCCTAAGAAAAATTGTGCCATATCGACCGCGTTATCGTTATTTACAAGGCTGGTTCATTTGTTTTATGAGCTTCGCATGAACAATAGCTGTAATATGCACTTTAATCATTATCAGCATGTTTAGAATTGCGGTCTGCTCAAACGCCTTAATTAGGTATCGAAAGTATTTGACGAACCCGCATTTGGTAATTAAGCATTTTTAATGTCTTCAGTTAGTTTTCAACGAATTTCTGGTAAAAAATTCTATAATTAATCTAGTTTTTTCAAATATAGGCTTAGCGTTTGCAGGTTAAGCAGTCTGCGCATTACCCATGTGTAGGTTAAGCGGGTTTCAAAGAGGCACATTAGCATATTGCTAATATGATTAAAATTATACATGGTCGTGCATGTTGAGTCAGAGTTAAAAAATGTGTCATCGCCCAAAATAGTTACTTTGATGTTGTATATGCTGGAAAGGTCTCCATAATTGGGGTGTAGAAACTACAATACTTGACCCATCCTAGTGTTGGGCTATTTCGGGAAAATATGAATTGGACACCCCTTTTTACCTAAAAGATAGCTTATTACTTTCTAAACTACCTTAAATTTCACCTTCGTAAAAAACAGGAGGACACTCAGTAAATATAGTCCGAAATCTTACTGTCTTCACTTAACTATTTACTTCTGCATATTTTATACACGATGTACATAAGCATGATATCATTGCTGAAATATAAAGTAATAATTGCACTAAAAATGCTAGGAATTGTAATTTTAATTAAATATATTCTCACTTGTGAATTCAATTTTGCAAATTTGTTAGATTTTAAATATTGATGGCATTGTAAAACACTTTTTGATTAGTTTATTCAAAATATATCTTTAACAAAAAAAACTATCTTTATAATAATACATTAATTAGCAAATGCTCCCCTAAGTTCATAGTTAAGAGTATAATTAACCATTAAAACCTGCCTTAATAATGTACATCTGACATTTGCACCGCTAATGACCGTTTGTACAATATATCAATGTTAGAATCCTTCTCACTAAGTTAATACACAGGTAAGAGGCTTTCTATGATAATTGTACAATAAGTTGGAAATAAGTTAAATAAAAATCATTTAGAACATACTTGCATTGTTATTAGTGTGCTAATTTAAATAAACTCGTCAAATGGGTTCACCTACTGTATTCGTATTTCTTCTCGCCTATTTCGGTGAGAACGTAATTCAGTGGAGACAATTACAGAAAATGTACGCTTTACGGTGGATCCACTTTGTCATGCAGTGTATGGTAATTAAAATATTCTTTTAAAATTGCACGTACATTCATAGCTTAGGTATTCTACACTTGTATTAGTAATAACCACGTATAAGCAATTACCGATTTATGTGCAATTACATGGATTCTGTCCCAAAACATTTGTAAGTGCATATATGCCAAATTTTTAGTTGACAAATACATAGATTATTAAAAAAAGATCTGGTTATTTTAGGTTTATCTCCAAAATCCGCCTACGTATTTTTAAGCTAAATGAATTACTCGGCATGAGTGGGGAATTCCGGATGCAGATTTCAAGCTCTATTGCTCATTTTTCTTTGTTAATCCCAGATCCTCCCTGTTCGTATTGAAAACTTTAAGGTGTTGTGCTTTTTGGTTATCTTAATGGCAAATCCTAGAAACATTATCCATTTTACCCGAAACCTTGGCCTTTTATCTCAAAATTCATATCTGAATGTGAGTTTATCTGAGCACAATGTTGGGGATCAGTAGCCTACCTTCAATTCAGGGTGACTGCATTTTACTCACCTATTTTGATTTTTTCAATTCTGATTTTTTTTTTCTTTTCGAAAACCAGCATGAATATTAAGTAAACAATCAAAATTAATTTAAATGAAAGTGATACGTTGATCTCTTAGATTGCCCGTGTTTATGAGAACGTTTAGAAATGACGAAAAACGCATCTTATTGCCATTCTAATCGATGAAATAATGTTTTAAGACGAGAGTAATGAAAGTTGGTGTCAATATGCATGTTTATCTCTAAACTAAGTTGCTCATAGTTTACAATAATTATAATGTATTTGCGCATTAACCAAGTAGATATTGATGATTGGAATTAGCGTGGCAAGATATAATTTGCATAAAAACTTGTAAATCTGGAAAAATGGGCATGTCTTGACTGTCGAGGATAAAGAACTATTTATGATTTATACATGTATTTTACATTTGATATGCGAATTTGCTTTTTCATTATACGTGAATAGCCTTCAATTTGAATTGACAGTTTACATATTTCAATGCAAAAAAGCCATTAATCTTGTGGGAACCTGTCTTAAAGAATTTGATAACAACAACGAACAGGGCATTTACTCGTGTTTTCGGGAAACGTGATTTCTTAAGTTTTCTGATTTTGTAGATAACCCTTTTGAGATATAACTTAGCTGCTTCACTTTCTGTATTTGTGTTAATGAGCTTGAACGTCGATCGTCATCTAGGTGTTCGCGTCAAAGATACACAACCGACGTGAAAGATTTAAAAATTCTCTAGACATTTTCCAATTTTCTATTTAAAGGTCAATGCTTTTACATAAACACAAGAGAATGATTTGCTATATTTTAACTATTCACCGGTTTTCTTATAACGAAATAAAATATAGTTAACGTGAATGCTACAAATATACTAATTCTGATCTTGAAAAAGGTATAAAGTTTAACAAGTATATAAGGTTGAACAGATTTGATACTGAAATTCTAACGCGATATCATTTGCTGTACAAATAATGAATTTTAACATCACTGGCACAGCTGATCATACTGTTTGTACTGCATGAGCAAGCCGGGGAAACAACGCAAAATTCCATTATTTCAAATTGGTAATGAATCACAAAAAACCAAAGGAGTTTTTTTACCAAATGAATGATTTAAAATTCATATACGATTAAAATTGCTTATTAAAATTGCAATAAATACCAGTTTTACGAAAGTGGCGGTCTGAAAATGACCTCACAAGTATGTACTTTATTTGAATGTTTTTCATTGATTGTGCCCAATTTCGCACAATTCGTTTCTAACGTTATTTCAACACGTTTTCGCAACTAATTTTTTTAGAATCTAAAATGTGTATTCGTTCTGTTATGTGAGATTAATTTTCAGTATAGGAATTTAACAAAAAAAACATTCAGGATGAAATCTCGTTAATGAAGGAGGCTTGTTTGGGCTACTTGCCGCTGTTTTTTTTATCTTGTATTATTTTTATCATTTATTAATTTTTATCTCCAAGTTAAGTGTTTTTATGGCTGGTTACTGGATGATGAAATTAAGACTTCAATTACAGTTTTTATTACCCTCGACGAATTTTTCCTTGACGGAAAGCACATTTTACGTTGAAAAAAGATGTGCAAAATTATAGTCAATGCCATTGTAATGCATTTTGACGAATACTCGTGTGAGAACATGTCTCAGGTGCAGGCAAGCTCTATATCTTTATGGATCAGCATGAGAAATTAGCGCAAGAAAAATTTCAGATATGATCATTTCCAGTAAAACATACGTATATGAAAGAGCATAATCTTCGGTGAGATTTTTAACGAAATGCAAATTTAATCACCGCCAGATAATGATCTGCTTTGTCTGATCTCTTTAAGAAACTTGTACTACTTTCGCGAAATTGCCGCAATAACTATTCAAGGTGGACGCGTTGGCTCTATGCTGCTTTGGAAATGGGATGTTTATTGTTAATAACATCTTTTTTTTTCTTCGAGGGGATTGTCTGCCCACAATACGAAGAAAGTGAGTTACAGTTTCATTTTAGGCTCATGCGGAAGGGAGTGGTGCCAAGTCTGATCACGACTCTCACTATTTTTCTGGGATTTTTAAGCTAGAAGGCAAGAAAAACGAGGTGCTTTTTCCCAATATCTCGTCTACCATCCCCTAAGGCCTTAGGAGAGAAATGATGGAGAAACTGGGGCAAACACCAAGGTCCATATGGTTTTTTTTTTAACTTTTCATCATTTGTGGTCACATTGTGCACCTTAAACCTTCTTCGGTGTTTTTTTTTTTTCTTGGAGCTAACTGTCCTGCATCTCGTGTGGCGTTACCAACTGTTGTTTCTAAAAACGTTATTTATTGCTAGTGGGGTAGTCCCTGCATAGTCTCCACTTGATCTCTGAACTCGTGTAAATGCAGCAAAAATTGATAAATCACGCTCTTTATTTGTGTGTTATTGGACGATTGTTAATCATATTTTCTTTTAGTTAGCATATCAAGGACCCTTGTCTCAGACGAACTCAAGATCTGAAATCGCAATATCTGCAGAGTCACTCTTTTGTAGTAAAAACATTAACACTGAAATGGTGATTTTAATTGATTCAAAACTGTATACATTAGGTTAACTCTGTAGTTACTAAAACCTCTTTTAATGATTTTACGAATCAGTCACGCGGACGTCACATTGTTATTATGTAATTAACATTTCTAAGAATTTGCTTGGCAAAAATACACTGTAAAATCTTAACTCGATGACGTAATTTCCGAGATAATGCATATTAAAAAATGCTAAAACGCATTGATGTGGAAGCGCATATCTCATACTTGTACAATTGTACATGTATAGCATATATCTCATTTACCAATATATACGGTATACTGTATAAAATGAAATGATATACATGTATAGTGTTCCAATTGGAACAGCTTAAATTCACCATTGAATGTAAGCAAGAATAAGCTGTGAGAATGCATTGCTGTCATTTTACAAGTACATATGCACCATTACAATTTTGAATCGGCTTCTTTCCTCGTATTCTAAGCTAAAGTCAAAGTAGATGCTTTGTTGATAAAATTCTATGAAAATAACAGAACTTGGATGTCACATTTATGACTTTAGTATAATTGTCATAAATTACATTTATGTCTTGACAACAGCGTACACTACGATGTCACTTTTGCAACTTTCTCCAGAACCAAAGAATTAAAGACGGATTTTATTGCTCGGCTTACACTTCATTCCATGTTGTTTTTTTTCATTTTGGGGGGTTCTCGTGTACTTAGCATGGCTAATTCCAAGAAAACTATATTCACGACTGGGCACTGTCAGTTTTAGCTTGCGGCACTTTCTAAAGCAACAAAAGATATCATTAGACTTGTTACGGTTTTCACGTTTTAGGTGTGTGGTCCACAGGGAAGTGAAAATAAGAGAAACCTGCAAAAAAGCGTGAATTTCTTCGAGCTGCATTCTCTGTACGTGCTCGTGAAAAACGACTTTACAGTACAACAAAGAAGATTGCGAAGAAACGAAAGTTTAAAAAAACGTTGACCCACCTTTCAAAACTTTCATTTTTTTTAGTATTCTCCACCTGCGCATGAAATAACGTAAATTAGATGAAACGGTTATAATCCCGGCTCTATTTCAGTTCTAATGCATCCTACAACATTTGAGAAACCCTTGTGTGCAATTTCTCACTTACATTTTATCAGATAAAAATATTAATAGTAGTCTGAAACATGAATTTATTGTTGCTTTATTATCTGTTGCATCGTGCAGGAAATGCCAAACTGCTTGATTCCAAAGTAGATTGTTATACAATTAACGGGTGACTTATTACAGTATTTGTTGATTTGGCAATTATTAGAAACTACAAAAATATCTGCGGTTTATCAGGGTTATCCAGAATGACGCAACACTTTGTAAGAAATTGAATAACTCGATCTTAAACTCTCAATAAATTCTTTCATTTGCAGAATATCTATTGTTTCATGATCTATAGATGAGAAAAGGGGGAAATAGGATACATCTTATCTTTGAAGGGTCGAAGATGTAATTTTAATGAAGATTTTTGTTCATTGAACTTGTGAAAACAAACAAATTAATATGCATACTGTATCTTGTAATGATATGCAAGTCAGTGTGGTCATCAACCTTAAGAAAATAACGAAAACCATGTAATCATTTTAGTTTGCATTAAGTCTGCCATTTTCCCCAACCAATCGGATGTTGCAGATTTTAAAAAGAACTACTTGGTAGAAGTTATCGTTGGCTAACACGCATATTCCTCCATGACAGAATCTCATTGTATTAGCATATAACGGGGTTGCGTTATTCGATATTATTTACATTTTTCAACCGAATATTAAAAAGTAAGATCCACATCTTGACTGATTTGCACATAAAGGTATTGTTTCTTTTAAATCCTTTTTTTTAAAGATTTGACCTAGCTTTTAATACATTATTAAATGCACCTTTCAGATGAAATATTAGCAAGCTTATACACACGAAACCTGATATGAAATATTTCATGAGTCGATCAATATACATTGTATACAGATATATACGTCGGACACATACAGTACACGTACATGTTTCTGAAATATAATCCTGTTGAAGTAAATACATACAATGCTCGATCGGCGGTTTAATTATCTCAATTCGAAGAAATGGTAAATTGCTTGACCCGTGGGCAAGTTTTGCTAAGCCGGGCAGGTCTTTGTGAAGACAATTTAAGGTTATGCCCTCAATATTCAACTATGCATGCTTGTAGTTAGTTTTAATTAGTTTTCTTCACGTCCTGACATTTATTTATTCACCTGCGCGTTTTAATTGGCGACTATTGTTGAAAATAAGAATGAAGATCTATTCTCGTAAATAATTGCATGGCTCTTATTACTGCATTGCTAGCACCGAGCATCAGATTCAATGCTATCTTCAAGAGGTTTGAAGTCGTCTAACGGGACTGGTTCTGGAAAATATTACTGACCCTGACAAGCATCATCTCCACGGATGCTTGACAAATGAGCGATTTTATCTAAATAGGCATAGTGATAAGTCAGGTATTAGAACCATTGTCCGGAGCATTACATCTGGAAATTGTGCTTGTAATTTGAACGAATTTAAAAGCAACAAGCGTCAACATATAGTTTTTCATGCTTTGGTGAATTCTGCATCAATATGTAAGCTTTTCAGAAGATAACTAAACTTTGGTGTTATTTTGTGCACTTTCACAATATAGCACATTGGACTGTGATGGTTGACTAAAAAAAAAAAGCTGTGCTCGAAATTCTTAATTGCATGTTACTTTGAAATTACTGAATGCATGGACAAACATCTAATTTCTTTAGTCATCATTTTCAAGCGTAGCACACGCTCTTGCTCTCTACGATCTGGGTGAATAATGTTCTGCAGTAATAAACAATGTTAGGATGTTAGATTCGATGTGAATAGCGTTACGTTGCGGACATAATTTTTTATCTTGCTTAGCTGCATCGAAGAAATTTTCCTTAAAATTATTGGGGGAAATTATTCTCGTAATTTTTAAACTACAGTGTATGCTGAATAGCCTACATTGGATGGGGAAGTAAATAATAGCAATTTCCTGTAATTTCGTTTGATAACGAAGACTGCCCATGTCTTTGACCATCGCTTTTCAACTGAAATGTGTCACCATTTCGCTCCATCCTCGCGAAACTAGTTTTTCTTAATTTTTTATGGCGTCCTTATTTGCTTCATTGTTGCACCCAACCTCTACCAATGACAATGATTGACTATCGAAAGTATAATCCAAGATGCAATTAAGTAGCAGGTGTCTGTCTGGCATTTTCAACTAAGCCAGGTTCAAAAAGAACAGAGGCTGCTTACACATTATTGCTGAATGGTTGAGCTTCAAATGGAATCTATTATTTCCCAAAAGTGGAGCATGCAGCATGTGGCTGGATTGAAAGTGAAGTTACACTGAGGAGTTTAATCTTTTTCATTATTAGTCGAAAATTGTTCTTAGATCAGTTGGCTGCTGTGTCAATCCGCAATAATTGACGTGACTTCGAATTTATGCTGATTTTTTTATTACAATTTATATTGGTGGCCTACTGCGTCCAGTTCATATAAATTATACGTATAAATTGCCAGCTGAAAATGAGGTTATTTCGCTTAATATCCATATCTCAACTGTAATATATCAGGCATATATTATTTAAGCGGGTCTACTTATTATGTATTTGTTTCATCAAAGGCTTTGAAAAAACCCATATTGCGTGAATATTCCGCCTACGTCCACATTCTGCAACTTTTATAAAAATGTAGCTCTTTGCGAGGGGAAATAGTTTAAAAAACAATCAGGATTTTACATTTGTATACATTGCGCCTACAAATAGTTTCTGTACTCTTTTGTCGCTTTTTATAGACCCCGACTCGCAACGCTATTTGTTTTTGCACTAATACCGGCAGACTCGATACAAATCCTGTCCAGCCAGAAAATGGAATTAATTTCCATGTTGGTATTTAAAGGTTTTTCAAATATCCCAAAGAAAACGAAAAATTAAAGCCCAATTGCACGCAACTTGTTTGCACCTTTTAAATTTACGAGCGTATACATGCATGCAAGGTTATTTTGTTCAAAACCAATAAATCGATCGAAATCTCAAAAGAAATCCCGATATATCGAATAACTGTTATTAGTAAGTGGACATATATTGCAACCTTATAGTGTTTACAATGGTATGCCGAAACTCATGAAAATGCAGCGGTATAAATCGGAATTTTAATTTAAGATCAGAACGTGTACCTTTGTAATAATTTCTGTTCTTCGCAAGATCAATGGTGTTTTAACAACGGTTGTATTTAACATGTTGACGTTCTGTACATAACTAGAATTATAGTATATTAACTTAAACACGTTTCTCTCCACTTTTTGTAAATGGCTGTCGTTAAAGAAGTTTGTTACTCATCGAAATACTGGAAGTTAATTTCATGTTTTATATGTCTGGTGAGTTTAGGAGCATTTTATACTTTTGACATTAAATTTTGTAATTATCAGGTTAAATTTTAAGAAAACTCAATAGATGAAACTCCTTGCTTGATGTCCTTGCATTCATTTTCATTCTTTAGAGCATTTTCCAACTGTTTGCTTTTAATTGCTATAGATACCAAATCGATAAGATTTTACCACTGAATGTCGCTCATACTATACCTTATAAATTTATTTTCCTGTTAAATTTTCAGCGTAGATTAGTGCAACCGGTTTTAACTTATTGTAGCAATATTTATTGGAAATTTAGCGACTTTTTATACTTCAGTGCTAACATTAACAAAATGTGGCTATTTGAACTAGTTAAGCGTGAGCATAAGTTATGTTTTAATTGCTGCGGCTTTCGAATTGTTTGAAATAAATGTTTTTTCCATCGGTATCACAGCTCTAATTACAATAACACGGGTATTTATTGGTATATGTCAAATTTGATTATGCCGTCTCAATTTGTGGTTTAGTTTTTAATTTTATAATGATTTGATTCGACCTCTAACAAATCTTATCGATTTTCTATCTATCGCAATAAAAAGCATGCAGTTGGAAAATGCTCTAAAGTATGAAAATAAATGCAAGAGATGACTCAGGAGATAAAACACAAAATATTCAACCTAAAAAATTTCTAGAAAATACGTTTTCTCGTGTTTATTTTATAATGTGCTGAGCGATCGGACTCGATTTCGTACTTGTAGCTGGAAAACCAGGTGGTTCTCCGAATGGGCGTTGAAAAACAAACAAAAAATCCACCATTTGCCTGGTATTTTATTTTTGGTCACGAATTGGTGTTTGTTTCTCAACCGAGATTGCAATTATAGTATATTGGCACATTTCAAATACTTTCTGCAAGTCAATGCTCACTTAAATCTGATCGTTGTACCAATTCCATTTCAATTTCGTTTCTGAAACCTGACCCTAGGACAACTATTTTGGACAAAATTTTAAAAAGGAAATTTCTGCGTTAAACGATGCTTATTGGTTGACTTATGAGCTCGCGTTTAGTCATTTGTGGGCCCAATTATGTTTTATTTTGCGATAAAGTTTCTTCGCATTTCCAAGCATATGCTGTACATGTACTTGTAGATATCATAAACAAACGAATCGTTCAGTTTAGTTGGCTTTTGGTCTGCATGCTTTTGTTTTATTTTGACTAAAACGTATATTGCGAAGTTACGGTTAAAACTTTACGACCGTTTTATAGGTTATACACGCCAGCGTTTTATTGAAATCCTGCATTTCCATAATGCAGGAATTTAAACCATTTCCTCGTAAATATGCATGCAGAATTCTTAAGAAACGTGTGTCAACAAAGTATGTTTTATGGACATTATGGCGAACCATGGCTATATCTTTGTGGTCGTGGAGGTTTTTTTTATTAAAAATTAGCGTATGCACGAATATCATTGTTATAAGTTATTTTCTATCCTTGTGCATTGCAGGTCCTGAATAAGAATAGATCAGTACTTTTATTGCTAAAATTTGTTTTGTAGCCTAATAATAATTCTTCATATTCTTATGGAGTCCAGAGAGCTAATGGTAATATTTAGAAATGTATCCACACACTGAATAATATCCCTAAAACCCAAGAATTTTGAGTGATTTACGCTCTTTGTCGTATTAAAACTGAACAAAAAAAATCGATGAGTTTCTTTGCAGGTGAGGTCGTGGCGACGCCCTCCTAATTCTGTTTTAAAAGAAATGCTATTTAAATTTAAATCACAATATAAATGTAAATTTTCAAAAATGTATTATGCTCAATTCTACTGGAATATTTCCTGAGACTAGACATGGTAATAAACGTGTACACTTTGACAAATTTTATTGGAATTTATCTAATCTATAATATGCAGTGTAATCAAGGACAAAAATGATCTGATTTCTTAACTGTCAGAACAGAAGGCTAGCTGGTTTTTTTATTAGGGTAATTAACGTTAACATTTTAACAAGTTAACCGATGAGCTTATGAGAAAAAATGCATCCTGCTACTTGCATGGTAGCGGTTGCTCAGATTTATGCCATGAATTTTTATGGGCAACGTGATTTGTCTTACTGTGCCTCATTTTTGGAAACAATTTTGTTTTTGAGCAATTAAAAAAAAGTTGGAATGAGCCTCAGCTTTGTGGCATTATGGAGCAATGTTTTGCTTCGAGACGAATAATATGCGTGAGCTCGAATGCATCCTTGGTACCAAAAATACAAGGTTTCAGCCTTTGGGCAAGGTACATGTTTTATTTTTTTTTATTTTGTAAGTGATGATAGTGGGGACTTAACCTAGACGTACCATCAAAAAAGCTTTCTTGAAACGAAAATATTTCAATCATCCGCACACAACGGTATTGAAACCACACCCTTTAATCTTGCCATCAAAAATAAGTTGAAAAATGCTCTCAGCAATGGCTATTCATCGGAATACTGAGCTTGTGGGCAATATTTGCGAAAAGGATGCAATTAAAACTGGGATGGTTCGGATGGCATTGAAGTTGTTGTATCGTAGCGCAGTCATCTATCAAGCTTGTTTGTGATATTTAGGTTGCTCTGTTTTTCCCTCACGGTTTAATTACCGACAGTTTATTGTGCATTGAATGCTAATTTTTGCATTTATTTATGCTCAAAAAGTTGCGGCCAGTGCATTTAAATTAACCTCGAGGTGCACATGTAAAAACCAAACCTTATGTTTGGGTCGTGTAGAAACTTTGTGAGACACGCCTTTAAATGCTTTACTTCAACTTACGATTTTTTCCAAAACTTTAAAGACTTCCATTTTTCATCTTTGTACGATCTCATAACTCGTCTACTCTTTGAAATTCAAGGAAAGTGATTGTTCATTATGTTTTAGAAGTCTATGAACCCTTTGCCTATACGGTTGACCTACATGTGTTAAGTTCCATCATTAGTTTTCTATTGACTTTCATGTATATAACAGTTTAGATAGACACAATTTTGTCCCTAGTTCGATGATTAAGCATTTTCTTCTAATGCTACTTAAAAGTTGAACTCCATTCTGATAGTCGATAACATGAACGACAATCCCACGCACTTGAGATCGATCTTAAATGTGTGTGGTAGGTTACTTTGATACACGACAGTAAGGTGAAGAAACGTGGAAACGGTCTCCAATAATTTGATTTCAGAAAAGAAATTCCTGATATATACCATTTAATTAAACTAGCTCAATCTAATCTAATGTTCATGGTAATTAGATAACCTGTAAATAAATTATATCTACCATTGTCTGATAAATTATCTAACGTGATTCTATTCAGTTTTGCTATGTACACATTAATTGGCACGCAATGGTTAGAAAAAGATTTCAAAATTTGAAAAAGAACATTTACTGCCTTCGCTTCTTTTATCCCACGTTGATGTGGCGTTTATTAGACGTATAAGGAAACTTTCTTTGTGAAGATTTAAAAAAAAAAGCATGCCAATGTACCTTCCCGAAATTTTTTTTTCTCTCCAAATAACCTTAAAGCAGTGGGGAGAAAACAAAAAAAGCACCAAAAAAATGTGCAGTCGACCCTCTACCTGGTCATTTTTTGTTGTTGCTGACGCCAGTCTGCCCTACATATTTTCTGTGGGACCTTTTGAGTTTAAAAAAAAGTTTTTCCTAAATGAGATCAACCTGCCACTAAAATATCGTATTACTGTACACATACCGTATATAGGGGCCAGACTGTTAATACTGTATTCATGCTTCCAACGCATTCATTTTCCTCACCTCCTCCCAAGAAAAATGCTAATATTTTATCTGAAACCTAAGATTATTAAATAAGGCGTATCAACTTTCGTGAAGGTCGTGAGCGTTTTGAACGAAGTGGGCCTAACTTGCACTTTCGAATATAAACGATATACTGTACAGTACTTTGTTGCCAGCATGACAAATGCTTCGTTAGGATTTGTAATGCTTATTTACAGTATGATCTAATTTAAGTAATAATAATACGTTTCAGTTTTTATTTGCTCCAAATATACAAGTATATTCATATAAACGTTATGTTTCTGGGATAACATTTTTACGAAATTCTGCGACCGTTTAAAATGTCGTTAAGGTTTCGAAAACGTGAGAACCATTTTGGCTCAAATTTACCGTTGAAAATTCAAATACTGTAGATAATCTTACTTCGTAACATACCAACGACAGGGGACAAATCCAGGTCATAAAATAACCCTGCTGGGTCGCCCACCAACTTACTAAATATTGTGTTACATATTTTAATGCATTCAAGCCTAGACCTACATATTTTAATAGTTTCACCAAGTAAAGAAAAGGTAAATAACATTGCGAATGAAATGGCTGGCACATCTGTAAGTTATAACCTGACGTTATTGATTAAATATGCAAATTTATTTTTAAATTGCTTAGCAAATACGTTTTTCGCACTTGTTTCTGGAATATCGTGCATGGGTATTACTGTTCAGTGCAGTTATGCCACCTGGACGCAAGTGGTGCTATGCAAAATAGTCAAATAAAGCTTGCATGAGGGACAAGAACTAATCGTCTAAAACTTTGGATGAACTGCAAGTCAAAATTTCAGTGTTGCCCAATTTTTTTTGTGCTGATTTAGGTGATGTCATAAAAAATAAAAATTGGCCATGGTCATGGGAGGATACGACTTGTCAGCTCGACTAGTTATTTTTTTTCATTAGAAGCACACTAAAACAATGGGGGGAAAACAAAGAAAAGTACATGTACCTCGTATGTAGACTGTTACATTTCTTGTGCAACATTATTTTAATTCTGGTATCAAAATCAGAAAAAGTTCATGAAAATAATTGCTTGAATATACTGTACAATGCACATGTATGTTATACTGTATACTGACCAGTGACAAAGAATTAAGGAGTCGGTTTTGTAATGAATATTCAAATACTGTTTACTGTACGTATGTCTGACGTTTTGCTTAATGCAGGCCAGTTTCTTTGTGGAAATATCATGACTTGATAAATTTACTTTTCACAAAATAATGGGGGGTTCTCTTAATCATTCACAAGGAGGTGGTTCAATATAATTCAGCCTGTCCTGAAATATCACTCATATGTGACAAGAACCAATCATCATTGACCAAGCTGTATTTTGATGCTCAGTTGTATAAACGTTATCACAACTTGTTCTAGCTGCTTCTTATTTTGTTTTTTGTGTGAGGGTAGTTACATGTAATAGCTTTACTGCATTTTATAAATCCTGCTAGAAAATTCTCCGAAAAAAATGTCAGGACTTTAAAAATAATAATAGTAAATTAAATAAAAACAAATTTGGTATTTTGGGCCAGCAATGCAAACAGGAAATGTCCTCACAGCATGACTAGCTCGCAACGTACGATTTTCCACGCTTTTAATCACGAATTACTTTTTCAAATGTTTGAAATTCAGTCGTGATTATTTTCAAGATTACGAGATGGGAAGGGTCTTGCGTGGCAAATTTACTTTTCTTAGCTGTCAGCGCAGGCAAACGTTAGCGTAATGATATGCTAATTAGCATTATTAGAAACCAATTTTTTCTTCTCGAAGTAACATTTTTAGCAGTTATAATTATAGCGTGATTGCCGTATTAACTTGATTAACCTAGTTTTTTAATTCACCCGAACCTTGCTTCGGCATGCTCCCAGAATTTAATTATTCGTCGAGGCGTAAAAACTCCAGACTAACATTATTGCATTACAGAAGAATACCCTTCGTAAACTATGAGAAAGATTACCCCATGGCAGGTGAAAATGGCCTCTAAAATATATCCAAGTTTTGGATCACTTTTTCGACGTGCAGATCATTGTGTGAGAATTTACATTTTTTGAGTCGCACCTTGATTACCTAGAGATGGAAAAACCGCTGATTTGGCCTTGCGGTACACTTCACGGATCTTTGTCTATAGAACTACTGGACTAAACTACTAAAAAAAATTTTACCCGGGCAATGTCATCCGCAATAATGGATCACAACTTGCCAGAGGAGTTCGTAAAATGTCACTTTTAAATTTTAAAAAAATGTCTTCTGTATTGTTTGAATATACAGAAAATATATATGCCATTTGCTGCATGCAGGTAGGGTAAATCCTGCAGTTTTACATTAAAACAAGTAATTTTGCAAATTTTATCGTTTTCATAAATGAGAAGAGCAATTTAGTAACCTTAGAAATGCAAAATCATTAATGTCTCAACCTGTATGCTTTTAACCTTGCTTCTTTCGCAGCTTTGGCCATTTAAATACGTAGGCTGTTTGGTCAGTTTATGTAGGTTGACCAAGTTTTCGCCTGAAATAACGAAACGCCCCTTAAATTTCTCTTTGGATTTCGGATACACACCTAGAACGGCTATATTTCTTCTTTTTCTTCGTTTTTTTTGTTGAATCATACCCCATTTGCTTCCCACATAACTCTCGCGAACGTTTTGCAGAGCCCAAAAATTCAACCAGCTTGCGAATATCTTTGGTAAATAATTGATCGCTTATACCCTAATCCTTTTTTAAAGATTTTAATTTATAACAAAATTCCGTTACGCAGCGGGGGATCTTTTGTGGTTTCTTTTGCATTTTAAGGCGAGTGAGAGCCAACCTTAATAAATTCCCACTTTGAAACTGCAATGTCATAGTATGCGAATTTGTATTTATTAGTAAAACAAACTCTAAATTTTAACAAATGACTGACCTCTAACCTATAGTTGACAAGTGTGCAGCAAAAGAATTGTAATGCTATTTTGAGCTTCGCGAATGTCATTGTATAGGTCTAAAACATCTTAAGAAATTAAGGGTAATCAGATATGGACGAATAAAATAGTCGCACTACTAATGGCGAATTCGGTTGGTCCAAAAAATCTGCACCGGTGTAGGTTACAAGGTGAGGCATAAGTCTGTTAAATCGGC
>JAQGAO010000495.1:0-33536 GCA_034697705.1 Ommatoiulus sabulosus | reverse complement strand
TCTATGTTGTATCAAAGGCCAAAACGTCATTTTTAAATTAAAAAAGTCTGTTTTTTAATCTAAAAGTTGATGTAGTAAATTTAAAGATTTACTTTTTTAAAATCCAGTTTTAAAAAAAAATAAAAAAATAATAGTTTCCAAACGTTGCATTCAAATTTATATATTTTTTAAATTGTATACTGTATCCTCATTATATACGAATTATGTAACAAATACAAATAAATGATGTTAAATTTAATCAAACACTATTCTTTCAAAATGATAGAATTCGTTTCATAACGTAATCGCGATATAGATTATCCATGTATACATCGTCATTCCAGATCGATATGTCATCGATTTATGTCCGTGTCTTCCGTGTGGCCATACGGTAAATACTAGCATATCAGAATGCGAGTACATGTATAGATTATCGAGCGAATGACTGATGTAATGTCACGCACTCGTGTCGAGTTCATAATGGGGGTTGTTGGGGTTGGGGTCGAAGGTTTTCTCCAAATTCACGTTGGCAGTGTGTCGGGAGAAAAAAGCCCCATTCTCTACAACAAAACAAACCGAAAGTTTGAATGGTTTCCCATCATCTCTTCAGAAAAAACCTCGATCCCCGAACATCCAGAAAAAAAAAGATGGCCGCCTTTTTGCTGCGACGTTCATTTTGTCTGAAAAGGCAGTCCGTTGTATTTTCCTCTCGGTGATCCATCTTTGTCAGGTTTGGTTACGGCGCTGTTATGACGGGCCGCGAAATAAATCTGGTGCGGTTATCGATGCCCGTCGACGAGAGACGGGGGTCTTTTTGGCTCGGGACACGATAAATCATGGAGGGCAACAATGGCCCAGGCCAACAATAGAGGGCTCTGGCACACCCGCTCGGAATATGGCGGAAAATTCGCGCGATTCTTATTGGCGCGCGACCGTGTGTTTAAGTCACACTGCGTGTTAACTCGATGCAGGGTGACCAGGACTCCTGGCGGGGTCCGCCAACATCTGAGGTCTCATCGTTTGTCAAATAATGCCTTTGGGTGAGAACACACTGAATGCTTACTTTCGACGTGCTTCTTTCAGCTTCTTTCCTGCTTGTTTTCATCTTCTAGTTTCCAGCTTTAGGGCGCACAATGAATGCTGACATCAGCGTGATGGTCAGTGTGCTTGGTGCCGCCACTGCATGCGTTATGCGCTAGGTGAAACATTCCGCGTAAAACCTTCCACGTGCGCATTAGCATCTCATGATGAGTGCAGGACACGTTTTTACGGTATAGCCTACATATGCGGCATACAATCGATGGCTACACTTTTGACCAATAGTGATCTGTGTGCCACTCTGTGCCTTACAAATCTGCTCAGCCTGGTTCGGCTAAGCTTTCTTTGTGTGCGCGCTCATTTAAAAAGCATACCGCATTCTTATCCCGCTTGGTGGCGCTAGTGCACGCCGAGTGGTAAGCGCCTGCAATAAGCATTCTTAATTGTGCTCGAACCCTATTTTTTATTACGATCAGCTGCTTGTTTACTGCATATATAGAAACGAGCAAACTGGAGTAAGCTGTTCCGATAAGTGACTTTTTCGGTATGTACATAATGTTCCGGGATGTAAGAACAGAGGCAGGTTTAGTAAAATGTTCCTAAAATAAGTTACTTTGGTGTGGGCAGAATGTTCTAGTAGGTTTACATAAGTTTTTTTCCAGAATCAAGTGGCATTAATTAGCATTAAGTAGTTCCTCTATGTTTCGTCCAATGCGGACGCCGCGCCGTTTTAACTGAATTGATATACATGTACATGTATGCCAACATGTAAAACTCATTCAGGCCTTAAGATTTTCAGTTTTTGATAAATATAATGAGCCTATACAGTACTGTACGTAATAAAAGAAGATGAATATTAGCAACTTTGATCTCTAGACATGTTTGAAAGCTGTACGTTGACTTAGTTTAATAAAGTCTATCAATGAATCAATTTGCATGACTATAAATGTCTGTATAAAGTCTACAATGTATATACTGTATAGATGTCATGAATTGTTAATGAGTCGTTAGGTTTAAAGCCTGTACGGCTGGAGGGTGCGTTTAATAATACTATCGCTAATTTTGCATGGTTTCGGGGAGTTTGGTAATTATCATTTGGAAATACCCATAGTTAATTTCATAGTTATCATGCATACTGAACTTAAACCTTATAAGCTAGTGCAGAGCAAATCGTATAGGGTCACGATGAACGACAAATTAACTGATTAATGCCAAATGAATTGCCAAATGCTCTTTCAATGCAAACTAAGCCATCTGATAGGGAAGTCTATCCATATCCTTAATTTGAATAGGTATACTGCATGTATTGATTCATATACTGTACTAGTAGCATTGGACCACATCATCATAAGTGATAAATTGAATTTTTTAAAAAAAGTTCAGCCCTATACCGTAAAATTGATTGTTGTCACAGCAATATTGATAGCGAGATTCTTGATGCAAAGGTATAGCAACAACTAAATTAGGTCAGTTTATTGGTATCCATCTTTTATAAACAATCGCGGTTGAAATTGTTTAGATACATGCATGTATTGCTGGGATTACAAACGATTATGATGTTGCATATTACGTATACGTGACTATTTTAAAAAGATTAATACAAAATTCTACCATCTTCTTAATCTTATTATCCCATTAAGAATGCTGAATTAGTCTATAAAATATCGTTGTTAAAATCTGACGTCTTAATTTTTTTATGGACCTTATAATTCCGGTATTGATTTTTGAACACCCCATGAATATGCTTTGTCAATATACTGTATAACTGCTGCCTATTTGCACAAATAGTGGCTTTGGAAAACTACCGCAACCATAAAATACGTCAATGGAGTGCCATTAAATAATGTGCGATCATTATACTGTTAAGTGACGCATTTATCATACATATACTGTATATATTGTCGAAATAAATTTCCGGTCACTGCGGGTCCTTGGTGCACTCAATCGGTGAACCATTTTCGAATAATCCAGCTAGTGCTGGATGGTTGTTTTCCTTCTATCAAGACGTAAAACGTGTCTATATAGTAAACGTTGAACAACTTGAACATTTTAATGTTTCCTTAGTTTGTACGACTGTACTGATCGGACACCTTCAAAATTTACAGATTTACAGAAAACTGTCAATACTTGTTCAGCATTATCCAGCGTTGAAGCATTGCCTCTGAAGCATCATGCAGTACCATACACTGCAGTACTCAAGAGGAACTACATGTAATACTTGGGAAAAACAATGGTGAACTACCCTGTTAAACCTTCACTGGTAAATTGCATAGCTAACACATTCCAAGGATTTTCAGATATGACATCTTGGAGAAAGTTGGCATAAGAGGTCTCAGAGGGTCGGTCACGACTCAACGGATAATTACTCGAAAAAAAGCTCTTACAAATGCTTCTTTGAGATAAAATGACTGTGATGTAGCACAAGTGTCTTTTAGCCGAGGCCTGAAACTATGGAAACCGCAGTTACATGTATGTCGGATGTAGTTTTGCTGAAGATAGCTTATTTCACTTGTCTTAATACCGTCTTAAACTGAAAATTGACAATTTTTGAGTTGTCACTTCAAATGCGGGGGTTGTCTCGCTCAATATTTAGCCTTACAACTATCTGGGCTATAAAAATGTATGGTATATACAACAAGTAATGTGTCCGAGTTAATTCCCTTCTTACTGTATATATTAATTCTTAAACGTGCTATAATTTTATCCTTGTTTTCGGGTTTCTTTTATTGTACAGTGATTGCCCTTTAGTTTACCCTTGATTCGAAATTTCAAGCAATCTATTATGACCCAGCCAATCTGCATATGGTTTGGAAATTGGAACAACCAATCAATCAGTCACTCAAACAGGCATTAACATCGAACTGTAACACATGCCATTATTAAAAAAAACATATAATTGAAATTTGCTGCGTGATTCCTTAATGGCGTTGTGTTACGAGCTCAAAAACAATTAGAAATGTTTACGAGATTTATCTAAATTATTGCTTTTAACTAAATTATGTTAACATCTACCGATAACTAATTGACTGCCTAATAAACTTGCGCGCGTGCGAATGCATACTGCTTTAGTTTGTACCTCATTGAAATACTCCTTCAGTACGACCTCAAGATATGTCCGATTATTAGATCATAGGAACGTGCATTTTGTTGGCCTGGGAATTTCCAGAGATTTTTTAGCCAATACCGTCGTACGTAACTTACTCGGGAATAAAATGCAATTAATAGGCTGTCAATCAGCGCAAACAAAGAATTAGTTGGAGACATTAAGTCTATGACATTTACAAAAAATGTGATAAGCACGTGGCTATACTCTTGTTCCAGACTCGCAGTGAATAAAGAAAATGAATTTTTTGTGTGCATCGAATTTGTGTAAAACTCGTGAATTACGAATTTTGTCCACATCCATTCGCTAGAATCCTCCGAGCGGGAAAATTTATATCCTGAAATATGGCCAAAGTGGTGAGGCACACATTCCAAGCCTACACATGTCTGAAGAAAAGTAGTTCAAGGTTTAATTCTGCTTTTGTTTGATCTATTTAAAAATTGAACGTCAGCCATGTAGAAAGCGGCACAAATATCCCAAGCTTTTTTAAAAGCACGCTTTGCTTGGATTTCAAGCAGTGACCAAAATATAAGACCTGAACTAATCTGATTAATTGCTTTATCGGGTCAATGAGAATGTCTTTAAAGATCAGATATTGGTTCAGAAACAAGATCCACTGGACATGTACTTTATTGTATATGTACTTATCTTTCTTCAAAATTTTTGAAAATTTGAGTAAAACGCTTCGAGCAACACTTTGGACACATACTGGTCATGCATGTACTTATAGGTTTACAATAAGGGTACTCATTTAGAAGCTTTACAAATCGCACTTCGGCTCGTCGTGAAGTCACGTGTGCAAATGAAATGCATTAATGGGTTTAATCGCAACTATAACATTGAGTGAATTTTTTAAACAAATCAGCGTCTCGGTTTTGCACACGTGATTACACGACTATACCAAAGTACTATTTTAAAAATTTTAAATCCAAATAATTATTAACTGATTTTAGCATCAGCGAATCTTTGGTTCTCATTTTATAGTGGGCTGTACAACACATTTTTTTTCCTAGACTTTGAAAAACTTTCAATTATAACGATAATAGAATTAGGTCAATGCATTAATTAATCTACAGTATCTTGGTTCACAGCACTATTTAATTCATCGATTTGTGGTTGCCATAATTGGTCTGTAGCGCTGCTGAATACAATTAATAATTTGAATATAAAATTTAAAATAACTGCAAAACACTGTATAGACACAAAGATGTATAGCATTTATAAAACTGAAAGACCCTTTAGAAAACAATACTGGTATACTGGACTTTACTTGTTCATACTTGGAACGTAGGCTACATGTAAATGTTTTTTAATCTGTTATTTGATAAGTTTTTGATCTATCATTAACATTATCAGCCGCCGTTAATAGGAACTAAACTTGACCAACGAAATTCCAGTTTATATTAGTATCAGTCTGGTTTTGTCTCATTCATTCAAATCGAGTAAGTTGGTGCATAAAACCTTTTGATAGAGCAATGAAAGTTCAAAAATCGAACTTTTAAAAGGTCAGTTGTGAATGCCTTATAAAATATTATGCACTTATTTCTGTTCAAATTTTTCTCGATCTGTGTTCATATGTGATTGTTTTCGATTAATGTTTCTTCGACCCTTGACGTATGCATATCGTATTAATGTTTATAAATGCTTTTGTAAACGTCTTATACATTTGGAAGGTGTCTTTTCATCACCTCTCGATTTGATGTTTAATAAATACAGCAGCGTGCATTAAAGCAAGTTTCTGTCAGCAATGAAAGAATTTGGGTTGAAAAACCTGGAAAATTTCCTAGCTGCCTGTAGAGGAATGACATTTTAGCAGACTATCGTGGGATTAAACGATAAGAACTTGATTTTAATTAATTTTATTAAGGCGCGAGATTGAACGCATGAAGTGGAACACTTGTTAGTTTGAAGAAAGAAAAATGTGTAAATTAACGCAAAATTTTCCACTAGATGCGCGTAAAAACAGATTTAAATTAAATTTCTTTTAAAAACCGAAAAGACGATATATTTTGTTATTATTTTTTGCTTATTAGTCAACTTCTGTTTTAATGCGGTATTAAGTGAAGTAAAATGAGCCAGTAAAAACGACCATTAAAATCTACCATATATATCACTTTTTTTTACCCCGAATTAAAATGCATTAAAACTTAGTTATCCCAAATTGAAAAATGTCGCAATACATGTGTTACTTCTGAAGTTGATGGGTGACATATGATGAATAAAAAGTTGCGAGAAAATAAAAGTTGCCATAGAAAATTAGATTAACCATCAACGAAAGTAATGGCTTCTTGTAAATCTTTTTAAATAAATGTATAGCACCAATATAAGACAAAAGTTTTTGTTTTGATCTCCAAAATTTATCCTGTAGGTTACACTTCCATTTTTTCGTTGCTATTTCCCTAGCTGTTAAAGAGTGTTAAACCGTTTACTTGAGGCAATTATTCTCAATATTAGCCAGGTTAAGAAAATACTTTAAATCTCAGCCTTTATCGTATTTTTATCAAAACGCCAAATGTCAACTTTCGGCATTTTGGTCCCATTTTATTTTTCCCATTGATACCGAGTGAACGATGCAGCTGTTTGTCAATGCTGTATAAATACACGTAGAACATGTACATGGATAAGCTTTTATTAAAATTGAAATACTTGTTTCTAAATTTTAAAAGGCCGTCCACAATACTCGTGCACGTGTTTACTGGTTTTTTTTGGTCCCTATTTATCCAAGTTCATTTTCATCGTATAATAACGAAAGTGCAAGTGAAATTCTCAATATTAAACAGGGTACCCCCAGACATGGAAAACCTGGGAAAATTGCAAAATTTCCTACGTTTTCCCAGAACAAATTGGCAAAATTCTCCACGTTTTCCGAGGACAAAATTGCAAAATTTTCCACGTTTTCCGAGTACAAATTTGCAAAATTTCCCACGTTTTCCGAGTACAAATTTTTAAAATTTTCTACGTTTTCCGAGTACAACTATGAATAAAAAATTGTGAAATTGTCAAAAAAATGTCATGCAATTTTTTTTAAATTTTCAAAAAAATGTCATGCAAATTTTTTTAAATTTTCAAAAAAATGTCATGCAAATTTTGTTAAATTTTCAAAATTGTCATTAGAAAATTTTGCAAAATATTTTCCTGTGTCGATTTTGAAAAATATGTCAATTTTTAACATTTTTTTTTAAAACCTGGAAAAGTCAATGAAGTTGAAAATGAAATTTCTGGGGGAACCCTGTTAAACACACTATTAGATTACCGTATGCACAGCAGTTATGTCACATTTACTAGTTTCTCAATGTTTTGAAAATTTGCAGCGACGTATACAACTGCACGGATCATAACAATAATAACAACATTTTTTTTTTCGTGTCCTTTCATGTCAGAGCGCTAATCGTTTCCCTGCCCATGATTTACGGTTGACCCTAATCTACTCCCATGTTCATTTGGGTTCATGTACACATTTCCGAGTTTTTAAAAAAACAACAGCCACATGACGAATACACTTGAACTGAATAAAACATGTATAGGAATTAAAAACATCGCGATCCATGTAACTCAATACGGAACACTTATAAAATCAGCATGTTTTCTCATCATTGCTATATGTCATGCTAGAAGGTAAAAGTGTAATGTTATTTCCTCAGTGAAGGCGGCAGGCAGTGCCTCGCTGGGTAGGTCACGGGAACTTGTCTTTTGCCTAATTTTGCCCATGAGATAGGCCAGTATACGAGTGCGTGAAATTGAAATCGAATGCGACGCTTTCACCCCTCATTGTTTATATTCATGAATGATTAACTTACGCTGCAGACGAGTGTGGGTGGTCGCGACCTCACGGCTTTTCTGAAGGTAACGTGAATCGACCTCCCTAAAAATCAAATGCTCAAAGTTGATTAATTTTTATCCTTCAGACCCATCTTTTTTTACGCCCACCATAAGTAGATGCTGCTGTGTACTTGGTGGCGAATATATGGTTTCTTGCAAATTAAGTTCCTCGTTCCTTATAAGGGGCTCGGTGGGGAGTTGAAGGGAAGTACAGTATATTATTCAAAACAGATGCAAGTTTTTACTAAACTTTTCCAAATAAATTTTCCTATACTGTTTAATAGGATGGAAAACTTTGGAAAAAAAAAGTTTTTATAATTAAAATTCTCGTTTAAACTTAGTAAGTCGAGTGTCATGTTAATAGGGACTACGTCAACATTTGTTCGTTATAACCGTAGTTTGTATCATCAGAAGTATGTCACCACGTGTATGAATGGGAAGGTGCTGCAAATTTTATCGGAAATTCCCCGTTATTGCGTACTTTTTTTCATTGTCTGAAGTTCGTTTTAACGTTATATAGCGCGAATGCTCGAGAACTCGGAAGTTTTATTCGTTTTAGCCTAAAATTCGTAATAGCCTAATTCGGAATTCTTCTTAAACGAAGAAATTAACATTATTTGTCAGTAGTCACTCCATACCCTAGGGCTCGGATTGGAATTTGATCAGTTATGTGTCACAGTGATCATGTGTGCAATGGTACTATTAGAAATTCGTATAAAGCGAGTTCTTCTTAATGAGATTCTACTTATAACTGTATATGCAGTAAATGCATATTTTAAAACTAAAATCTGTGCTGCTTCAACGCGTTGTATTGGCCTTCGCAAATTTATGATTTTTTACTTTTAATTAAATATGAAATTTATTGAACGGTTATGGTTTGTATCCAGTATTAAATTTAATATTTAATTTAAATTTTATATTCTGAAAGATTAAATATATATTTAATATATAATTAAAATGTAACACAAATTGTAAGTGCTTTTTTGATAAGATGTATGGCATGAGGCGTTTATTAATGACATTTTCCCACCTAATTGAAAATGAAACTAAAGGGCTGTAAATCCATCAGGTTTTTGTAGTAATATCTTAATCATTTGCACATTAAATTAATTTATTAGGCATAAATTACTTTTTTGGCAAAGGTTTTTATCTCCGCAATCAATCTTTTTAAGTGCCCTGCAGAAGTTTTTCATCGATTAGGAATTAATTGTACATGAACCATTTGGTGGCAATTGTTACCGTTGGGGGATATCATGACAGCTCGTCGTATCAATTGACATTATAATAAATTGCACTGGCATATCGAAAGTTAATTTTTGCATTTGATCTAGATTTGCATCGTAATTTCGGCAGCATTTCCTATTTAAATGGTAATTACGATTTACGAATGCGCGCTGCGAGCTTCTACTTTCTTATACAAAACAGGGTTTTCCAAATAAGCAACCTTGATTATTTTGACAACGTTAATTGCACTTTTAATGGAGGCATTTTAATGGTTGTAAAAAAGGACGCGTGACAATCTCTTTTTGCATGGTATTGTTTTTAGGGAGGTGGCAAATTAATTGATTAGACAGCACATTCCATTATCGGCAGATAAATTGTTTTACATGTATATATCTACAATCTTAAGTACGTGTACATGTACTTGCAAACGAACAAAGTAGTCATTTGTGCCTTATTTCTGTAAATTGTGGTAACATCGTCGGTCCAATGCAATGTTAATGTTATAACAGTTACAGTACATGTAATTTCATCATCAACTATGGGCTCAGCCGTTCAACGCTCGTTGGTGTCATTGGGTGCGAGCACAAAGAATGCTTACGAGGTGTACTTTCGACGAGCTTCTTTCAGCTTCTTTTTTCCAGCTTTGGGGCGCACAATGAACGCTGTTCTCAGCGTGATGGTCAGTGTGCTTGGTGGCGCCACTGCATGCGTTGTCCTAGGTGAAACATTCCGCGTAAAACCTTGCACATGCGCATTAGCATCTCATGACGAGCGCAGGACACGTCATACAGTATGTGCATGGCTACCCTTTTGATCAATAGTGATCTGTGTGCCACTGTGTATTAAAAATCTGCTTTCGGATTTCCAAAAAAGAATGTTACAAACATTCTTGAAAGCTTATAGGCCTAAGCGCTTCTTGTAAGCTAAGCCTGGCTCGGCTAAGCTTTCTTTCTGTGCGCCATCATTTAAAAAGCATGTCGCATTCTTATCCCGCTTGGTGGTGCTAGTGTACGCCGAGAGGTAAACGCTTGCAATAAGCATTCTTTGCGCTCGCCCCCATTGGAGCCAATGTTGCTCCGGCAGCAGATAGCAATCGTGTTGTCGGTTTTATAACAGGCAACGCATAGCAAGACATCCTCATTTATCCGGGCTTGGGACCGGCAACAACAGCGAAAATATACTTCACTGTACGTGGCTGGGTAAGAACTTAACCTAAACAAGGAAGAGGACGGGATGGGAAAGGAAGACAGCCATGGCCGAATTAATGTAGGAACTATCCAAGTATTCGCATGGGGGATTGAGCTAGGAAACCATCAAAATAAGCAATCAGGATAGTCGACCCAGGAATCGAGCCCGCGTTTATCGAATGCATCCTCTAGAGATAACTTATAATTCATTAAATTCATGCACAATTATGTTATATTAATTGGGTACATGTACTGTATTATGTATGTTTTTTTCCATTTGAATGGTAGATTTTGTAACATATGTTACGTACTTAGTGCTGCACATATAGTCTAAATTTCTATAGGACACGAAACGTGCAGAATACTAATTTTTACTTTTGTGTTAACTTTTAGTTTTTTCGTCGCCATTACACGCTACATTATGAAGTACGCCTTACTCGCTGCAAGTGTTGATAATAAATAGGAATAGGAAGAAGTGGTCTTAATTCCATCTCATTTTGAAGTAAGTATTTGCACTAAAAGGAAATTACATTTCATCATTTTCTCCTTGATTTAATTGAATAATTTGGAAATGCATTATTTCCTTAATGAAACTGCCTTGAGTGCAAGTGGGTCAAATACAGTTTTAACCATTGCCGTATTATCATTCAAGTTCATTTTACGAGCCAATTATTATGAGTAGCACCTCATGGACATTCTTCAGCAGTTTAGTAATAATTGCTGTTAATTGTTCTTCAATTATGACAGAAAAACAGGCTGTCATCTAATGCCATTAGCCTGCGTGTAGGCCTACGTAATTTGTACTCCAAATGAAAGTTGCAGGAATTAACATCCAGTGCGCAGGAACCTGTATAACTACATAGCCATCTCATCCATCTTTTAAATTTCCAGAAATAAAAAGATTTAGCCTACTTTAATATCGATAAAATTATGAAACCGCATTTACATTAATTACTTTCCAAAAATTATCTAAACATTTTCTTATTAAAATAAATTGCAGTTTTCATAGAAGTTTCATTACATAAAATGATATCCCGTTGGCAAGTTTAATTACAATTCGTTGGAAAACATGTTGATTTCAATGAAATCAGTCGCTTCGATGAAAATGTTCCGGAAATGCTTTAATTGATATGCACCTTTTTTGAGATGCTTCATCGGGAGAAATGGTTAATGAATTTTCATTGCATTTTCTCGGTGAGGATAACACTGTGTAATTTCGAGTTGCCTTAATGTTTTTTTTTCGTCGTATAATTTATTTAAAAGGCGTTTACTTTTGGCGCTTTTAAGTGATATTTTTTTCTTCAGTAAAATGTTGTCCGATTGCCAATACATATCAGAATGGTAAAAACTAGAATGGAGTAAGGTCGATATTTGGCATTTCGATAAGAAAATTAATTTCTTTCCTGATAATGGAGCTATTTCTGACTATTGAATTTTAATGGAACCTTAGCACCTAATTAGTTTATGGATGTAAACGGTAACCTAATTGACTTTATTGATCAGTTTTGGAGCTGAAAGGCGACGCGTTCATTAATTGTTATCAATCGGGCCAAGTGTTGCGTAATAACGACCATGTTCAAGGTCAGAGCGAGCCGCAATATCAGTATCGAAATTTGACATGTCGTTACATTTGCAAAGAAAGGCAATAATATTACGCAGAATACAAGGTATGATACACGATTACGTGCGAAATGTACTGTATAATTGCCTAACCTCGTGCCAGGAGTACCTGCATCTGATGAGGACTTTTCTGTAATTGAACTTACAGTATGAAGAAATGAACGATCTTGCTTCGAGGGTAGGCTAAGAAATTCGCAGCCTAGACCAGAATGATGTACATTATCAATGGGGTATAACGTTAATGAAATGCATGCACCTATATACGGACAGTGCATCAAGATATATTAAATTAATGTCGAAATAAACGAAAGCGTAAATTACAGACTGAAGTTGAGTAGTGCATCACATACTATTGTTCTAGAAGACGACCGCCACTTCGAATTACATGCATTAAGTCTAGTTTTTTTTCGTGATAGTCTGCCTCAAGTATGGGAAATCCAGTCTTTTAAATTAACGCATTGCGAGGCATAATTGAATTGCATGTTTGAAGAAAATGGGGACGTAATTCTCACCTGAGGCAAATGACCATAGACTTCTGTTTGTCAAGGTTGTAATTTATAAGGTCAGCTGAGGCTTGTAAACAACAATAATTTCGAGGAAATAATTTGCAGATCATGGCCGGGTGTCTGTGATTTTTAGGAAGCTACTTGATGCACTCAGCATCAAAAATGTCCTTGTCCATTGCTTACATGTACTGTGCATTGCATTGCATTTGTTACGCTAATTGTCACATGTTGATGTAAGTGACAATCTGCGTAACAAGCTATCATAAAATTGTGAATTTATACAAACGGGCTTGGCATTTTAAAATGTAAACAAAATAAGTATTCTGTACATGAAAGTCAAAAACGTAATGTAAAATAAAGGTGCGTTTTATTCTGATTATGGGTTTAAGAAATAAAAATAACGCCAAATAAACTACCTACTGAGAAATCAAATAAACTTGGTTCAAAGGTACTTTTATATTTATCCCTGATATGCTGTTAAATAAAACAGAATAAAAAATCTGTAAATGTTAGTTTTCTCACCTTACTTTTTTTAAGTAAGTAAAAACACTAATTTTTAAGTAATGAGAACGCATGAAATTGAAATCATTTAGGACTACTTTTATTTTAATTATCATATATTCATAATATGTAAGCTGATAAATAAAAGTTTAGAAAGATCCTCCTTGTAGTTTTCTGCGAAATTCTAAAATTGGAGATATTTACTTTTGTAAACAGACGTTATATTAAGAGTGAAAGGTGGCTGTGGCGCATTTATCACCTACCATATAGTTTATCAGATAACTTGTGTGTTTTCACCTTATCTGGCCAATGTAAATGTTTCCGTGTCCTGCTTCGGTGTTTACCTTGCTCTAAACTTGAAACTGGAACAAACTGGACAGTATTGTGCATGCAGATTTCTAGTTTCCACACTTTTATATCACTGTTTTCGATGTTTTGACCTGTTTACCCTGCGTTTTTTAGGCTTAGATTTTAAAACCGACACCACTTCAAAGCATGTCGTCTATTTATTAAACTCGTGGTGTTTATGCGCTTGACCCTTAGCCAGTTCGGAGTGAAAATAATCATAAAAGTTGTTTATTAAAAAAAAACGAAGACAACAAAACGGAAATTTGTATCAAAAGTTGTTTATGTTTTTAATAGAAAGGCAATACACGTACAATTGTAGATCAAAAATGGTTGACAACACTTAAAAATAACGGAAGTTGTTAGGGACAAAAATAAGTTATATACTTGGATCGTTCTAGTTTATTAATTAAAAAAACGTTTCATTATTTTTTGAGCACAACAATCAACGGAAATTTTGGAATATTGTAGATGTTATACTTTCGAAAATAATAAATCATCTTATATCAGCAAATTTCTTTATCCTTATACTGTAGCAGATATGCGTCTTCGGGGAAGTGATTTCAATAGACAATTTGCTCGAATCTCGCAGAATTACATTGTGTTTGTGTTTACATAGTTCATGTACCGGGTACGTATGCAAATCTTAACCCTTTCTACACTGGCTTACTTATCTTGTTTGTGGCGAATGCATAAAGAAACGTTTGTTGTTGACGAATTATTTGAAATTACGGAAAGGTCCATGCCCTCTCTTCGAAAGTACTGTGTTAAGTTTTCGGCCAGAATATTGCCTGCAAATATTTACATCTGGGGGGATGGAAATTGTTTCAGTCTAATCAATAATTTACGAGGAATGGGAAACCTGTAATAGGGGTGAGCGCAGTTCATGGTGTTAACCATGTTTGCATAGTCATTGTGTCAGTGTTTCGAAATTTTTACATGTATTTCAGAAATCTTTTTGGATCTTATCAAAGATTTGTTTCCACGTCTATGAGCGGTGAGACACCTCTCAGGCTCTCATCATGTACACTGTAAAACATCTTCAAAGCTGGTAATTCAAAAACAAACAAACAATAATTTTTATTCTGTACATGTGTAGATGGCAACTGACTTACAATATATGTTCTTATTGTACTGTAAACTAATTATGGGTTTGTTTTCGGAAACATTTAACAATGGTTAATGGTTCGCTACTCCATTGAACGACTAAAAACTTCGGATTTTATGGTGAGCAATTAGCTAATTTTTTATAATAACTCTTCTAGGCCGTCATTTTTGCCATTTGATTTGACCATCTTATCCTAAATCCGTAATTCCTCCACATCATATACTGTAGGTCAAAACTTCAAATTCATTGCATATAACTATACTCTTTTGTGACAGGAGTATATAGTGATGACTGGTTATAATTATTCTTCATTTGTGGTTATATCGAATTTGACCATAGTTCTCAATATTACAAACATTCCGAGCATAATTTTGCCATTTATTCAATTTCCTTAAATCTTTATGATTTAAGGAAATTGAATAAATGGCGAAAACAAGGACAAGTTGATTCAATGAAATCATCAGAGCATGTCACATAACAATATCACCCATAAAATCATTATTAAATTACGAAACTCATGTTTTATTTGAAGCCATATACAGTATATTTGGCTTGGGAAAAAAAAAAAAAGTAACAAAATGCACACTCGAACAATTGAGCACGCTTATACTCATTGGTTCTCGCTCGTCCGTTTTGTTATTGAAATGGTTTGAAATGTGCATAAAATGCAAATGCCCATTTATGGACAGGGAGCTAGGAGGTTCTTGTGCAACAGCCCGAGGGACTTTTAAACGCATTTCCACAAACAACAACAACAACAGCGCATGCATATAGCGAGGTTGTGCAACCACCTGACCGAACACGGCGTAGCTCATTGAAATAATTGAAATTAATCAGGTTTTGTTATGTCGGTTAACGCAATAACAGAGGATTTCCTCAAGGCGCTTTGGGAGTTTTTGAATTTCGATGAACGTCTCACCAAGGTGGTGTCCCATGGGCTTCTCATCGGTGTAAATAAAAGTGAGGGTTGGTGCATGTGTTTTTTTTTTTTTTCGTGTTGTCTGAATTTTGATGATTTTCGTTGACCCGCGTAATTGATCAGAAAGCAAAAGTAGCCCACAAAGAGGTGCCCACGTAGGCAGCGAGCAATGCGAACTGGTTATTATAGGAGATTGGCATTGGTAGCGGCCTTGCTGGTTTTGAATTTTAACCGAGGGGTTCTTGCCCGTTATTTGTCAGAAATATTTCGACTCTCCACCAAAGCGTACGTTCGCTTCTTCAGCTTTTTTTCTCTCCGAACTCTTGTCAGTCCTCGAGAGTCGACGGTGTCCGACGTCTTAATCAATTGACTTTCACCATTGGACGGAACCCAACCTATTATTACTGGTGCGGCCTGAGCCTGCTGGAATATATAGTCCCGTCCGACGTTTTTTAAGTCATTTTCTTCTGGGATTTGCACGCTCTCGGTGCGTGGCCAGACAGTGGAAGAGCACTTGTTCGCTTATCGAAGCAGCACCCAGAATCTCGTTCATCTTAGAAAGGTACAATAACCTTTATTTTTCCACTGCTGATTCAACATCCAGTTTCTGCGGTGGACCCAATTTCGATACTGATAATTTCTTTATAAATTTTCCACCTGGGATGGAAACCGTTCATTTGCCAGCGTTTATTTGTTCGCGCTATAACGTTACTTTTTTTTTTGCTCCTTTTTCCAGCTCACCCATTAGCTGACATTGGCTATCAGTCTTGGACAGCTGACCCGCATTCTCCACTCCACTTTTTTTCCCCACTCCTGCCGTTGCTGACCGGTGTTCAAGTGCAATTCAGCGGTGTCTACTGGAGCGTAATCTCGTCTGCAGAACCACTTTTTGATTCCACCCGCTGTTTTCAGGTAAGACAATTTCACTTTTCTGTATGCGAGGCAGAGGGTCTGAGCACGCTGCTTTCTGTCGTAAACTCGAAAGCTAGTTTCCTTCTTCCGTGTTTAATTGCTATAAATACGCTCGTCACGATGATGCACCTTCTATTTTAATCGTACATGAACTAGTTATCGGTCGATATAAAAAGTATATGCGACAGTTTCTGTCAACATTGTCAGTTTCAATCAGGGAATGATTAGAAAGGGAAATGCTTTAGCTTTCATGCATACTTAGATCTGGCGAAATAATTTGGCCTATTTATTTGCCTCGGGGTGAGATAATTGGTTTTCAGTTTTGAAATTTTCGATCATAAATCTACCTATAGTTTGAAAATTATGCAAATCTTCCGAAAATGTCATTCTCACATGCAACATACAGGTAGGCTACATTTTTCTTTCGATTTTAAAAGCTGGTTTCGATTTTGAAAAACTTTATAAAACAGCGAAATATTTGCAATAAGGGTGATGAGTAATGTAAACTATAAAAATACGAGACTTTAACTAGCTCGGCCGCTAGATAAATAGTTTTGAAATTTTCCGATCATAAATCTACCAAGATTTTGAAAATTATGCGAATTTTGCGAAAATGTCATTCTCACATGCAACATACATGTACATTTTTCTTTCGATTTTAAAAGCTGGTTTCGATTTTGAAAAACTTTAGAAAAGCGAAATATTTATACAGTAAGGGTGATGATTAATGTAAACTACTTATAAAAATACGAGGCTTTAAATAGCTCGGCCGTAATAGGTAAATAGTTATTTGCAAACTAACAATTGAGTAAAAAATAGTTTTTGCCTATTTGGAAAAGTTATTGAGATTTCAAAATCATGAACAAATCTCACCCCCGAAGGTTGCCTAAAAACCCATCGAGAGTTGAAATTTTATTTGAATGATGTTCTTCTCATGTGAAAATATTTGTATTATTTTTTATTACTTGTTATTAACGTAGTTTATTGTGCAGGGAATATCAATGCAGATAATTTGAGTTCATGAAAATGTCATCCAATTGACGAATAACGATATGACCCCTGTGCATTTTAGAAAATGCTTTCTTCAAGTTCAGACTAGGTGAAATACTTCAAGAGTCTCAAACATCATCTGTTTGTTCACTCCACTCCACTTGCTTGTTATGTTTTTTTTTATGGTTTACTTCAGGCATGTCTATTTTACGCTTGGAACATTTTAGTATATTTTTATGGAGAAAAATCCATAAAAATTAATCGAAATTGACGAACAGGTCATAAAAACGGCAACACTTTCGAAGTTGCAGTTGCAGTTTTAAAATCGCTAAATCTCCATAACAGGTTATATTTCTAACATAAACCTAGAGAAGAGGTACACAGTGGTACTATCTTTGCATTAGCATATAAAGACCGGAAAATCAGTGATTAATCCATGGGATAGAAACACCTGTACTTCAGGTTTTCATGTTTTAGATGCAAAAGTGTAAATGCCCGCTTGTTTTACTCATCGCACAGGTCTTATCTGACATCCCGCTGCATTTAATGACTATATTTTCGAATACTACATATTGTGTATTGATTACATCCATGTGGGTGGTTCGTGGTAGGCTAGAGGTTGAAAATTTCGCAAATATGGATCAATGTTACCAGGAACGAACCACAAAACATACGGAGCCCAGTAGCGGAAGATTTTCTTTTTTTCGTTTTGTACGCGTTTTGCGTTATCACGTACAAAACGGAAAAAGGAATGTTCCACTACGGGGCTCTGTATAACCGCGGCCCCGGAACCAGGCAAGCATCCAGCCAGCCATCCGCAACGCCTGAAACTTAAGCTCTTCTTTCACAACAGTAGATCACAACATCACAACAGTAGATGTTGTGATGGACTAGTACAGAACTAACGTTTGGTCTGAAGAAATAATTTGCCTTATTGGAAAATCAAATAAATTGTTTATTTTGTGTAGGCTATATGCATAATCATTCTGAGGTTATTAACCTAGGGGCGTCTAAGTTTACAAAATATATAGTTTTGAGGTTTATCGAACGTGTATATGGGCATTGATAAGGTATAGGCAACCTTTAGCATCGTCAACGTTTTCTTACCATGTAGTGATGGTAATTGCTTGAGAAGTTGGATACATGTATACCTTGTTTTGTTATCACCGCAAATATTCTTAGGGCTATGTAAGCAAAGATATCAAATATTTGGGTTATTTTTACAAAGTTATAACATTTTCCGTAAAAATGACAATTCCAAATCTTTTATCTGTTATCATTTTATCATTTAATATGTACTATTTGGTGCGACGTCGGACCTGTTACTTATTTAATAACGGGATTTGTTTGAAGTCACTTCCATGTTAGTTTATCGACAAGTATTAATACCAATCGCTTACTTTTCAACTTATCGGTGCGAATTTATAGATGATGTCATCTGTAGCCTATGTGAAATTTAGAACTTGTATACAATTCTCACGCATAGGAAAATGCAAGACTACAAAAGTTAATTGGCATGCAACAAACGGATTAATTAGGTTGAGCTTTGTCTTTGTGAAGTCAGCAAGCCTTATTAAGTTCCGTTATTAGAAAATTTTTTGGCTGCAAGTTTTGCGCAGTTAGCATATCGCTCCAACCCCCATATTACAACTGGTGACTCATGGAGTCATGAGTGCGCCAGACATCAGGCTTGACTGCGTGCGACAAGATATGATCCAATTGCACTATACTTACTTCACATAAAATGCACTTTTTTATTTTGATCAGTGAAAAACAAAGCAACAACTGCTTCTCTAGTAATTAAGCTTGATATGACCAGTTATTTTCCATCAAGTCCACTGTCTGGAAAACTCAACTGGAGAGGAAGTTTTGTTACATGCTTGAATTTGCAGTTGAATAAGAATTTAAAAATGTGAAATTTTTAATTTAGAACTTTTTGCTGGCATTTATAGGGTCAAAATAATGATTAATCCTTGAGAATTGATTGCTTAACTTATTGTATATTAGTGCAATTTAGGGATCACGAACAAATAACAAGGGTACTCAGGCAGAAGCTTTACGAATCATACTGTAATTTGACAGTCGTGAAATTAGGTCACTTGCGCATAATCGTCACACTAGTTGGTTTAAAAAAATCACTCGAGGTTATCTTCATGACTGCATGACAAAAGTCTCATTCGTAAATTTTCTGTCTAAGTACCCTTGTTATTTGTTCGTGATCCCTAAATTGCACTAAACTACAATAAGTTAAGCAATTAATTCTTAAGGATTAATCATTACTTGAATCTACATCATAGTTTAGTTTAGTCATAATTCATATCGATGATAAGATGTCCAAAGATTTTGTTTTTTAACAACTATACAGTAGCACCATAAGTGGATCTGCTTATCACATAAAATTTAGACGACATCAAAGTTCTGGCCTTTTTATGGAACGTACGTTTGCATGCAGGTACGTTGTGCAATTTGTGGTGGGATCTCAAAATGAGTCATACGTACAGTGTCGAGCTATTTGCATATTCATATTTTTGGGCAATTACAGATAAGACCATCAAATTTAATTTGGACAATGAACTCATTAGGCCATTCCCGTTAGAAACAGGAAAGGTCACCTTTTAAATAATGGAAAATGGAAAAGTTTTAAACTTATACAAACGAAGTCCTATTTAGCTTTCGTCTATTTGACATCCCACCTTTCGGTTGTTCCACAAGCAGCTCGTATGACAAACGATGTCGTGTGACTTCAAAAATCGTTTATTTGGCAGTTATGAACTGTTGCTGGCCAATTTGATTATGTCATGCGTCAGTCTCCTATGATGCAACCGTATTCAACATGTCACTGTAAAAGACCTTATTATCCAGTCACCTTCTTGGATTTTGAAATTACTTAAATTGTATCGAGGTGCAAATGACATTAATGTTTATTCTGGGACAAATATAAAAGTTCAACGCGGAACCTTAAAACTCTTCTTCCTCAAAACCAGCAAGACTGACCGACGACTTCGTTTTAAATTCAAATTGTCATTAATACACCTTGGAAACGCTTACATATTTCGCTTAAAAAGGTAAGACTTGGTCTTTGTAAATTAAGGTGATCCTAATTAAATTAACAATATAGATAAAGATAGAAAATTGGAAAGCGAGTTTTGAATTAAATGCTTGTAGCATCAGCATGTTTTTTTCAAATTTCGAAGCGATTATAATCCACTTTTTTTTCTAATGCTCAAACAAGTTTTACTTGTTAAAAGAAAAAATATGTACATTTACTTTAACATTTACTCTTTAAAAGAAAAATACCGGTAATTTTATGTGAAAATGACTCAAAATGACGCATTTGAATTGGCACGTGCTGTTCCTGTTTCCATTTTGCATATTTTTAATTTACTTCTTTTTTTTAAAAAAAAAATATTTAATCGGAGAAATACAAAATTGATTTCAATTTAAAAAGAAAGGGAAAAAAAACTACTTTGGGAGCAAAAACTGGCGAACAAGGTGCAATTAAATACGTTTAATTTGATTTAAATCAGGATTTGGTTAATAAACTTCGCATTGCAGTAATAGAAGCGTGCTAATCTGAGATTAAGTTTTCATGAATGATGGCAGTGTCTTGATGTCATAAGACACTATAACCCTTCTATCGTCAAATTAAGTGTAACACGAATAGACTAATGTATATACGTACATGTACTTGCACGTACAATCTGCGTTTTCGGCTCTTTAAGAATTTTTTCTAAAATCAATATTTTGTAATATTTAAAAACCAATTGCGCTCGAAACATGCCACACCCTCTCCTCAATGTTGTTATTTTTCCAAGGATACCACGTTTAAAACGTTGAGATAATGTGTAGCCTACATGTACGAACCGTGAAAAAATCAAAATATTTTGTTAATCCATGATGCACTCGAAACATTAGTTCGATCATAACTCATTTTTCATCGTCCTATTAAGTTATATCCAATTGACATATCGCACGGTCTGTTAAGTAGTTTTATGTATAGTACAAGTAATCAATTTCACTCGGAGGTGTGAGGTACAATTAAGGCTCGCTAGGACGTCGCGTCATTGACAATGCAGCACTAAAATCCAGTTGATATTCGTCAAATCGATACTAATTACTTAACTACATGTATATATGGTTCGTCTTTCCTTATACGCTCTTACCTTTGCACTTATAATCTCGGGCGTTAATTAAAACTGTGTCCACCTAGGAACGGGATGGCTATAATAATCTCAACTGGTGTACTCCGACATATTTTACGACATATGTACTTTGGCAGTGGTGTCGGTCATTCGGTCATCGAGAGGTGGGGGATGACAGGGCTCTAACCTGGGAGCCCTGCTATTTGTGACATTTATGCTTGAGAAAAGATGAAACTTAAAAAGAGTTGTGTCCAATGACTCGTGATTGTGAAGCGAGTGGAAATTTCGCTCGGTGTGATTGGTCAGTTGATATCGAGCTTTTTGGCCCGAATGCGTGAGTACCAGCCGGTACCATCTGACCTGTTCAGAAACGCCAGTGGCCAAAACGATAATTTTCCATTTTAGGGGATTGTGAATCATTAGCCCGTTGCGAATGTTATTTGTCCAGTGGGAGGAGTTGCCGGTAACATGTCCGGGAAAATCGTAAATTGCTCATCAGGTGATCAGACTGTTATAATGGGTTTATAACCCCGCCCGGCTGACTAATGCGACTGCTATTTGCTGGATTTCATGGTGTAATTGACACGGTGTGTTGTGCCGAAAGGGTTGTTCAACTTTCTATTTTTTAATGAAACTGAATGATTTATCAGCGGTCTGTTTTCTTTGCTGACCTACCCAGAGGACACAAATGTCCCAAAAGTTTCCATTACATGTATTAGGGTGCGAGCACAAAGAATACTTACTTTCAACGTGCTTCTTTCATCTTCTTTTCACCTTTGGGGCGCACAATGAACGCTGATATCAGCCTGATGGTCAGTGTGCCTGGTGGCGCCACAGCATGCGTTGTGCTATAGGTGAAACATTCCGCGTAAAACCGTTTTTACGGTACATAGGCGGGTATATGTGCATGCGTGGCTACACTTTTGACCAATAGTGATCTGTGTGCCACTCTGTGTTTTACAAATCTGCATTCGGATGCAGATAAGCTTATAAAAGCGATTCTTGGAAGCTCAGCCTGGCTCGGCTAAGCTTTCTTTGTGTGCGCCCTCATTTAAAAAGCATGCCGCATTCTTATCCCGCTTGGTGCCGCTAGTGTACGCCGAGTGGTAAGCGCCTGCAATAAGCATTCTTTGAGCTAGCTCGCACCCTTATGGCATATGCTGGAGAAAATGCAATCAATGATTCATATGTTGTAGGCTGCAGTGCACTGCGCCATACTTCATTAAATTTAGTCCCTATTGAAGGATTCGACGTTATACTATCTTTAGCGGAGTGAGAAGTGTGACTTGCACGTGCCAGTGACGTAATTTTCCATTTTACTTAATGAATCATTCGTCCGCAATCTGTTACTGTATGGGTCAGTGACAACGCTATCTCTTAACGTTAACTCGAGTGCCAGTTTGTTTTACATTTTTATCAACTTCTTAGGCAATCTATGACTTTACCCAAGGTGGCTTTTTTTTTCTTCTTTATGATATGATTCATGCTGTACAGTGTGTATATTCAGCATATATAAGTGATAGAACAAAGCATTTTTCCTATTTCCTTGTGCTTGTTTTGCAACGAGTGATTTGTTCCGAGCCTTCACCTATAATTAATTTATGACTGGGATTTAAAAACGTATGAATAGCTCGGTTGTTGCAGTATACAAATTCGAAAAAATTGAAACGTATCAGGAGTCAAACGAGTAGTCTGTAATCCTTGAAAGTTAATTTAAAGCAAAATTTAAAAAAGCGAGACTATATTATCCGGGGAGGTTGGGAAGTGAAAGACTCGTAGTCATCAAATTAAAGGAAAAAAGGATATATTATTGAATAAATGGAAATGAAATTATAAAATTTGATACTTACACACATTACAAACGAGCTTATGAAAAAGGATGTTTTTTGGTTGACCTGATTTAATTTTATACGCTAAATGAAACCCCGGATAATCGATTTTTTGCCATATCATAAAAGTTTAACAAGCCGTTATTTATAGCCAGTAATGTCAATAATCTTCCGATGAATCACGCCATTAAAACGATTAAAAAGATCACACGTAATTAACAACTTTAATCGGGTTTATTTCGATGAGTCTTGCATTTTCGCCCAGAGATGGCATTGCCTAACCTGCGCGTGAATCTAGCACAAGCCATGAGAAGGAATCATATTGGCATTAATTAATAATTGATTAAACTTGAAATTCGTACATTTTTTTAGAAGATGAAAACAAACGAGTGAATTTCTTCACAAATGTATGCTCGTGTCCCAAAAATATAGCGCGCATTTCTGCAAATTTGAATAAACGTGGGTTTTAAAAATTTAAAATGCAAAGAGGCCATTCAAAAAGGACGTCCTCAAAATTTGTCCAAAATTGGACTCCCCCCTACCCCCTGTGTCCAGTCAATCAGGCTCCTCCCCTCCCCCATTCGGACCTCCGAAACTTTAAGAAAAATTGTGTTAGGAAATTTTTAAAGTTTAGCAAATTTGTACTAGAAAAACGTAAATTTAGTACTCAGAAAAGGTTGAGTTTTGCCAATTTCTCCACAGAATCTGTTGGAAATTTTACAAATTTTGAAAACAGTTGAAAATGTTTAAGATTTGTACTTGGGAAAATGTGGAAAATGTGGCAAATTTGTCTTCCCCCATCTCCCCTCCCCTCCCCCGTCCAAATTAATTGTGTCCGTGACTCGACCTATCCCACCTCCTCTCCTACCTCCTACTTGAGGACGTTATTTTTGAATGGCCCAAAAAATGGAAAAACATGATTTTTAGGATGCGCCTAAAATTCGACAACAAATTGAAAAATCCCGTTTTTAAGCGCTCTTCAGCCCCGCAATGCGTACTTCCGTTTTCCAGATTTATTTTCCATCTTTAAAATTTTCAAAAATTCTCCATTTTATTATTTTTTAAAAAATGAATAAATTAACTTGCAATGTTATCACTGTTTTTAAACCGATAAATGCATTCCTTTTGCGCACATGACTTCACGACTGCCAAAAGTTCCATTCGCAAATCTTCTGCCTGAGTATACCCCTATTATAATTTTTAGTATTTCGGATTTGGGGTTGTAGACCGCTGATTGGCGCCTCAGGTTGTTCACACCGCGAGAAATAACGAGACGGATTTCGAATAATTCGCACCTAAAAAATGCCAAGGTACATTTACTTGAACGCGCATTCATTCGGGGCCAACTCGGTAATTGTTTTACGGTCCCAAGTTCGAATTTTTGGAACCGTTTTCAGGTTTTGAACCTCGTTTTTTTTTTGTTCATCTTTTCGATTCGTTTTGAGTTTCGCAACCGATCCGAAGTCAGCAGTTGCGATGTACGCTCTTCCAGGTTTTTTGTTCATTCGCCAAAAACCTGTAAATGAAGTGACAGGTTTGTCAGTTTTTTCTCGGCGGTAGTACTACTTCCTCCTCTATACCTGTTTTCAGTTCAAGGTAAAGCCGCATAATTTCAGCTTCATTTTAATCGGTGATTATAGCAACGAGTTCCTCGTGTAGCCCGGTTCAAGACCGACTATTCCCTTAAGTTGAATGATTCGAGGAAGGTTGGTTGGGGAGGCCAGAAATTTAGTGCTAATACCCAGAAGGGCGAATCGGATGTTTGACCATTCCGCTTTTTTTTAAATTCCGTTAACAGTTCAAGGTATGCATATCGTAATGACGATGGCCTTTTGTTTTATTCATGTGAAAATGCATTCCTGTTCGCCTTTACGAGCGTGTTGATACGCGTGTGGAATTGTGACGGATGTAACCAGTTTCATCTGGCGTTGAACGTGTTTAATAGAACGTATAAAATATCGTTGAACGGTATAGTCCTTTTCAGGACTCTGGTGGCGCTGGATGGCGCCGCATTTTGCCCATTTCTAAGGTTTGCATTTTTTGCCACTCGGTGGCGCATTGTCTTTTGTGCATGCGCATTAAAACTGAAAGTGAATTCTTAGCAAATTTAAGCCATACATTTTTTAGAAAACGTCTGCTTCGTGTATATGTTAAAAATGTTGCCATGCTCTTCATTGTTATTGGTCATTTTAGTCACATGTTATGGCAAAAGTGGATTTGGCAAGGTCATTAAAATTGACGTCATGTTCAATTAGCTAAATTTGCATGTAACAGACACTTCTTCTTGCATATTAAAATTGAATCATCTTTTTATGCTTTTTTTTAAAGGTAGTTTCATCACAGGATATCATAGGTGATTTTTTTATTCAAATCTTAATTACCTCAATTTGCTTGAGACAAAGAGGTTTTTGCCTCAGATATCACCTCCCGAGAACAATGGGAAAAGATGCTACTGTGTACTTAATAGAATATTCTAAATGATGGCTTGTATCGGAATATATAATGCATATCATACCTTAAGTTGGAATACATGCATGCATGTGTATCTGTCATGTAATAAACCATGCATTAATAGACGTCTTCAACCATCAGCACACTAAGTATATGAAATATATCCAACACAGTGCTGGGGACAGCGATATATCAGCAGTCTTGATTTATCATTCGGAATCGAGCCTGCTTGATGTCACTGTAACACTGTGACTGTAAATGCTCCAAAAACTTTTATTTGCTCAACGCATGGATTCGGTAGAATTGTGAGTGTTATATTGCATGGTCCGTGTAACTGAAATCCTTCACTAGGTTCTATAAATTTTTATTAAATGGCTGAATTTTAATTAGGTTAAATCTATTCCGTCAGCATGTCTGCTCGACATTTAATTCAGGCGCCAGTCGAGGCCAGGGGCTCTCATCAGGTTCATTGCTGTCGTTGTCATTATAACAGAATGTGGTATGGTACGCCATTTGTACGGTGAAATACTAACCTATAGGCAGTGTAAACTGGAATACTGCTTATACTTACATGTAGACGTTTTTCAAACTTATGTACAGCTTACATAGGTCTGGCAGATAAATTGACCCAATTCAGACGAGCTACTGACTAGGATTTGAGAATGTTTTCTCCAGAATCTCGCGGTAGAATGAAGTGACCCAAAAATTGTTGTTGTAGGCCCGATGCCATTATCAATGTTTTTTTCAACTGAATGGGGTGCTTTCTCCGTTAATTTGCAAATGTAGGTCGAGGTCCAAACACCGAATTGAATGATGAGACCACCATACTGTAAATGGGCAGCCAATGCCAGCCATCGATGGGCGAGATTGCTTTTGAAAAGGTTATGAAACTTAAGAATTACAAGAAATTTAGCTATACTAACATACTACGTGTATTTTGATATTGTTAAGAAATTTTAGTTCTTCCTCCTATTAAAAAAAAAGTTTGGAAGGAGTGAAAGATTTACTGCATCAGGCAGGACTCCCTGGAAGTCCGAAAGCAAATTTTAGAAAAAAAAAGCATGACATTGATCTGGACAAACTTTTGACGTAACCTGTAAAATAGGTTTGTTTTATACAGGGCATAAGTCCCGTGAAACCGCAGCACGGTGTAATCTTACTTATTTTGTAACATTGTTGAGGGGCGACTCGCCGATTCCCCCAATCTTTTATCTTCATGACGTGCTAAAAATAAGCTGTGAATTATGGATAATTAATCATTGCTGTCTTTTTATTAAACTTTGCACCGAGTTTCCATGTTTTTTTTTAAATTTTTTTAACGTGCCAGATCCAAAATTCCGAATTTGATCTACGGGAAAAATATACTGAAAAACTGCAATAGTGCCAACTGGAAATTTGATTCCATGAACAAAATGTCAAATGTTGATCGATATCGTTAGTCTGGACCGAATCCAATTTCGCGCCTTTTGTAACATCAGACAGGATGTACAATTGCTTAATTCGCGGTCGTAAATTGATCTTCTCGCACGTCTTTCTGATGAAATAACTGTTTTATTACTGGTCATATCTGAAACTACTTCATATAGACACTTGAATGCACGTCGCCATGAATGATAATAACGCTTACGAAGCATCACGGTCTGTTATAACTGTACTAGCTGTTAACCGTAGATTTTGTTGGATGTTGAAACAGTGCGCATGCGCACATATGAGACCAGGTGGTTTTTACCGTCCATTTTTACGCGCGTCTTGCTCCTTTTAATGATGAGTTTGCAGTCCTGCAGGATGTTCTTGATATTTACACGAGTTGCTCGTATCGACGTCATATCATACGTGGCGCCGTAGTCGATGTGCCATAATCATTCACCATGATCGTTGGAGATGTTAGTCCTACGAGCTAATTTTCGAAAATCAGCTTATCAGCGCGTATGTCAATATTCATCAAGTGTTTTTTTCCATCGTTCATTATTTTTTATTTCTGGTCGTACGCGCGGGAGGCATTAGCTCATTCAGTTCGCAGAAATTGAACCGAATAAGAGCGTAGTTCGCAGAAATAAGAAATCTTGCCAAATCGTAGGTTTTGGCAAGTTATCGCCTAAAAACGCCAGCTAGCGCTCGTGTTGTGTGCAGGTTGTGTGGTCTGGTGGTTGTTTACAAGATCTAGTGCATATTTTTGGAGATATTTTTTTATCAGTGCATGCATTTCAAATGTTTTTCCAACTGTGGAGGAAAAAAAAGAGAAAAAAAAAAGATTATATAGGGTGTCCCGAAATCCCAGAATGAGCATTTTTCCTAATATCAAGCGTTTCCAAACAGGTATACCGGAAGGCGAGGCCCAGTCCATCCTCTTCTTTGGGTTCATCAAATTTGTCATTAGTTTATCGGCATCGGCCTACAACAATCGTTGTATTAACTACTATTAAGAGTAAATCATCCCTGGATGTATAACAACTTCCTATTTCACTGGACATTTGGCATTAAATGTCCAGCATCCTTGTATTCATTTATATGCAAGCCGTTAATGTTGGCATTTTTTGCGCGATCAAACTTTAATACATGTACGTGTTTGCTTATGGACTCTCCTATTGGGAAACCCTGTATATTGGTCCAGTCAACCCGTTAAATATAATGTTGCGTTTTAAAATAACATTTCCTGTAGGGCGTCCAAGGAAAGGGGCGAATTTCACAAACCCACTCCTGGAAACGAATGTTTGTGGTAAATTTCACCGAAACCGCGAATTATGTTCAAATTCGTTTCCTCCAATGATGCACTATAGATGACGTATCTTGGGTTGAACTTTAGGATGGAACGGAATAACAGTACGTAAAATCGGTGATCATCAGTTACGTTTAATAGTCGATTAACGTTAACGAATTGATACTGCGAAATGGGTCGTAATGCTGAGCACAAGTAGCTATTTGCGTACGTGTGATTGCTCATTTCCTTATCTCGGTGACTAACAAGTTGATGCCTCCGAAAGCAATAACTTCAAAGTCGATAAAAAAACAAATCAAACTTGCATACCAAAACTCTTGCACTTTAATCCATATTATGACATCTTAAAAGTTGGCCGGTATGTACAGCGATGATACGATCTAATGATTGAAGGGTTGCGTCATTTAGAAAAAACATTGACGGTATACGCTGTCGATTGTATTCAAGGGCTTTCAAAAGTTTACCCAATGTTTGTCTAGCTTATATAAGGGGGAGTACTTTCTAAATACCTCAGCATAGAAGAATTTAAATCATCGTCAGTGCACGCTGCTTCTGAAACTTATTGATTCTGTTATCAAAAAAGGAGGACATCAGCATTAATTGTTCAGACTCCTGTCTGGATTTCCAGCGTTGTAAGGTATGAACTATAGATTCCACTTACTTTTTTTTGCTAACAGTTGGTATAACTAATAATTTTAAGGCAATGCCATTTCCTTTAAAATCTATACCTCTTAACACTTTTTCAAATGCACTGTTGCATGTTAATACGAAACTCGTATTACTACTTCTTCTGCAAAACTTTTATTTTAATGTTGAAATAATTGATGTTTATGAAGATACATGCTTTAAATTGCGCAAACTCTCGATCGTCCGATCAATGATTAAGGGTCTTTGATCAGTGATTAAATGAACTCTGGTTTGGTGCAACCTGATGCCATCTGGAACTCCCAATTAGCCATTTATTGATTTATAACCAGAATGCAACTAATTGTAAACGCGTTATTGAGCTTCGAGAAATCGATACATGTGCAAGTGGGTCATGCTGCGCGTGTGCGTGTCACATTCTGACTCTCATTTTGTCATATAGATGGAGCCAATGCCTTAATTGACTACATGCACATTATATTGTCGATGCACGGCGGAAGTGCACCTCTGTATAGGCTTCGTTTTGTTAGTTTATCCTGTTGCACATTATTAATAATAGAAAACTTTGGTATTTTCTTTGGCGGGCTGAAAAATATCCATGCATAATGACGAAATTTAGCTCGCACCATGAATGTGTGCACACAGCATTGAAGAGCACGTTAAAATTGGAATTCATAAATTCAAAAATGGCATATCAATCTTGACGTCACTTTGGAGAAATATTTCATATCACCAGGAATTTCTTCATATTACAACGATTCAAGATCGAACTCGAATGAATGAATTCGGAAATTTCCCGTTACTTATCCGTTTATTTAATTTTTTTATTTTTCCTTTTTAACGGGGTTGGTGGCATAGGTGAGACTATCGAAAGGTGTAAAAATGGGGGAACCTGGCGAAACTTTTGGAGCACTGACTCGATCGGCATGTTAATTTGCGCGGGGGTGTGACTGTTTTCGAAGTAGCAGTACACTGGAGGGTGGGCCGTGTCATAGTTGGCGGTGAAGGTCACGTGGTGTCAGCTCGATCTGGGGTACCAATAATACCTCGTGGCATGTGCAGATATGCACGGCGAATTGGGATGCTATTCGAAACGGTTGGTCGCCGCATTTTTGGGCGTTTTGCCGAATTAAAGAGAGACTGGCGGTTGAGACTAGTGCAAATGAATTGGGGGGTAAAAAAGAAGCCCGCCGCACTAATTGTGTGTTGTATGAACTCGTCTTGCATTCCTAATTCCGAAAATTCTGAGGTTGAAAAGAAGAGCGTGGCCAATCTGCTCTTGGCTGCCACTTCCACTTTGGCTCACAACCTGTTGCCGTTCATCCGAAGGGGGCCATAGCACATTTTGAGCACAAGGTCTACCCAACTAACCCACTGTTTTACACACTGCGGTCCGGTGAGTTATCTTCCGAGTATTTTTGGTTAATGTTATTCCTAGGTTGAATTGGAAAATGTCATTTCGCCAATGAGGCTAACTTTTATTGTGTTTTGACACTAGCTGACATGTAAGCTTTTGTACAGTTGAAGTACGTTCGCGCTCGCTAAGCAGAAGTGCGTTTCAAAAGCTAGATTCTGTAAAACTGCCATTGTAAATTCATGTCAAAATTTAAAAAAATATATAATCGAAGAAAGTTGAAAATTTGAAATATTTCCGAATCGGCATACCGTACCATACGTATAAATCCGAATACCATACCTGCTAGTTTTAATTTGAAATTATTTTGCAGTCAGTTAATTTGAAATTTCATCCACTTCGATCTATATTAATTGCGCAATTAAAATTTTATTTTATTCAAAAATGAAGCTAATTTGATGTTCTTCAACTCGCCACCAACAAATTGACGTTGAAATTTGTTGTTGGATTATCCAGTAAATGCGTTTAAATAAAACTGTCGAAATAGGTTAATTACGTCGTTGAAAGTTGCTTTTGGATGAAAGCGGAATACCTATGTAAACAAAACGTTTATGGTTTCACGTTTCCTGCCAAATTCGTTTTTGGTTGTTGGCTAAAAATATCCCCAGTCTCAGTTTTTTATCTTTGTATTTCTGGGGAGATTCTGGCACGGAACCGGTTCTGCGGCGACTCGATGGTTTGGATTTTACCCAAAAGCATCCACCTTAGCGAGTGCTGGGAAAGCAATTTTGGAACAATGGCGTTTTTCAATAAATTGCTTAGGGAAGCTTTACTGCAACCCCCATTATATGATCTTGAAATGCTAGTTAGGAAGCGCTTCAGGTGCCAGTACATATATGCGGCGCACAAATATGTTAATTCGGCATACGCTCGTACGAATTCGCGAAATCTGCACGTGCACGTAAAGGATAACCGAGCTACTTGAGTATCCGAAAAGTTAAGGACAAAGGTAAATAAGTATCCGCTGATTTCTAATTTTAGTTTTACTATTGTAAACTGTAGTTTACGATGTTTTTATTTGAAATCCTTTGTGGTGGAAATTTGGCAAATATTTGGCACACGTATACCTCTTACGGACTATATCATTATAAAACTGATTTGCGTATTCTATAGTATACGAGTGATTAGCATGAAAAATCTTTACTGTACCTTAACAGGTTTCATCTAAAAATTCACGTCGACTTTCTGTTAAGTTCTTCATACTCTTCGTACGTAAGCTGATCAAACCTGTAAAAATTATTTAGTAACATAAAAACAATTAATTTATTTTTATTTTTAAAAAAACATGTTTATTCAAAAAAAAATGAAACGCTAAAACTACACTCGGCTGATGGAGCCATACAGTGTTTTTGCACCATTAGATTATTTAAAAATTACGAAAATTGAAACTAACTTGCATGATACATGTATTATTAGTACTTTCACCATCAATTTACACCGTTGAGTCCAAATTATGAAAATTGCGCACTAGTTTATAGCGATCGCATTAATGCATACTAAATCGTAAAAGTATCATATACATACATGTGCGTTCAATTTTTTTAATATCAATCACGCAGATCACACTAAAATATTATCTTATAATAGCAAATAAAAAAGTCCTTCGTGATCGAAAACAAAATAGCTTAGCCAATATTGATTTTCAAGCTCAAATTTTCTATATTTCAATCGCCATTACCTACCTGGAAACATGAATTTAAAATCTGAATCCTAGATTTGCAATGCATCTGCACAATATAAATAGAATTATACAAAATGTAAATATGCGCTTCAAAAACTCAGCAAACTGTACGATTATAGAAAACATTTTTTTTCTTTTTTTTTGCGTTTTAGGCGCAATGCTAAATCTGGAATAAAATTCCCCGCTAAAAGGGTTTTATTCCGTTTGTTTTTTGGTACTTGCATTTGTTTTTCTTCTTTGGAAATTGATGGTAAAGAGATCATCTCGGCATTGCGACGAACAACTCTCGAAAAGATACAAATCCCGCAGGATGGCCGTTTAGTACTAGAATATTGGGGTTGCATAATGATCACGTGGTTGCGCGCTGCTTCGCCATTGGCAGTTTGGAGAACGCGTGAGAGGCAAGGGTACATTTCCGCCTAAATTTCATCGCAATAATCCCACTTGCAAGCCGAGCGTTTGAAGGCTACTTTGAAAATCTCATGAACTGCTTTGTAATCGTCTTTTTTAGCATCAATTAGTAAACACGCTCGCGTTGTAGCGTGGGCCTTTAAGCTGTAATGCTGGCAATAAAATCAAAATAAAAAGATTAAATGATTTGTAATTTTTCGAATAACTAATTCGCGACATTGGCCAGCAGAGGCAATTACTCGTGGAAAAATGACGCCCGCTCAAGAGTTGCGTTGTGAAACGGTTTTTAATTTTAATCCTTTGGCAATTATTGATAAGCGGAAAATTCGCATGTGGCGAATTTTAATATACATCCAGCATGTTTTATTAAAGATATCTTGCTCAAGCCTGCTTCAGTCTTGGTTAAAGTTTGGTGGTTACTTGGACGATGGAGAAACATGTATTAGAGATAGAGGTCTATCTTGGTTTTCTTAAGTTATACGTCAACATTCGAGCTAGGTTGCCGGTTATTTTTTTGAAACATAATATTTAGGAATTTTAGGTACAAATTTAAGTAACAAAATATGTAAGACAATATATGTATACAATTAGCAGCAAATAGTTCCTCTATATAGATAACTTTCACACGCAGACGACGCGTGCTGGCTCCGCCTAGATCAGACATTGTGGAGTACATTACTTAAAATGATTAAAAATGGTTGCCTTTGCTATATAGATAAGTTGCACATGCAGGCTCAGGCACATATTCTTTACATATTTCATTTTGTATTAAGGAAAGTACCCCACAACACGCCCACAATGTAAATTGAGGCACATTAGCCATGCCCACGAGCTGCGTGACGTCACGTGCAAGTTATCTTTCCTCTACTGTGGGCGTAGCTTCAAGCTGGTCATACACGAGGCAAATTATATCTGGAAACTTATGGCGAATTCCAATTGTCAACACCAGGGCAGAGCAGTTTCTAGCCCGAGCAAGCCAAAGCAACCGGAAGTCAT
>JAQGAO010000494.1:0-33554 GCA_034697705.1 Ommatoiulus sabulosus | reverse complement strand
ACAATAGACAGGTGGTCACTGGTCACTATACAGAGAATTTTTATGCAGGAAATGTACACTAGAAAAAACAAAACACTGAAAACTGGTCAACATAAACAGGTGGTCACCATCCAAAGGTGGTCACTTTTCCAGGTTTCACTGTATGTAACGTATTTTTAAATGTTGGGAAGAAATGTAAAATGCTAATATATCAGAATAAAATCAGTGCTGTATCGTGCTTTTTTGGTGCCCCGGGTGCCCGGGTGGGAAGTCCCGCTTATAACCTCCCCCCCCCTCCTCCTCTCCCTTCCAATATTTGAAAAATTTAGCTAATATTTTCTTTGGACAATTTCGCAGTTTTTTTAATTTGAAAATAAATTTGCAAATTTACAAAAGAAAATTCTTAAATTTTCAAATAAAATTCTCAAATTTTGAAAATAAAATTCCCAGTTATAAAAGTAAAGCTTATATATAAATTTTAAAATAAAATTACCAAATTTAAAAAAAAATCGCAAATTTGTAAAAATAAATTCTTAAATTTTCAAATAAAATTCGCAAATTCTTGAAAATGAAATTCTTAAATTTAAAAGAAAATCGCAAACTTGTAAAAATAAATTCGCAAATTTTAAACCTTAAATTTAAAAATAAATTTCCAAATTTGTAAAAATAGATTCGCAAATTTTAAAATAAAATTCGCACAATTTTGAAATAAAATTCGCAAATGTTTAAGCTGAGAATGCAATGTCGCAAAAATGTGCTAAACTTACATCGAAAATACAGGTTGCAATTGTTGCCCTCCTACCCTAGCTCCTGCATGGGTGCAGCCGACCCTTGTGCACCCTCGTTGTTACGCTACTGATTATTACTTACATGTATTTCAAATGTATCCATGAGATCTGCAGACTCCACAGTGACGTTAGGAAATGAAGTCGTCCAGAATTCTTCAAAGAAATCGAAGAAATTCCTGTTTTTTTTTTTAATAATTTTAAATCGTCAGACTTGGTATGCAAATGTGCACTGAAATGGACTGTGCGACCAAAATTTCATTACAATTTTCATTCACTTTACCAATAAATGTATGCTTCTAGTTATTCGCACATTATCTTTTTAAATATTATGATTGTATTTATTTGTCATTTTTATATTAATATGAACTATGTTTTTCATTAATAAATAAATTACACTGTAGTCTTAAACAGGGTTCCCCCAAAAATTTCATTTTCGATTTCCCTGACTTTTCCGTCCAGGTTTATAAACAAATTTCCCTGACCAATGATATCGACAATTATCCAATGTTATATATCCAATGTTATCGACAATTTTGCAAAATCGACACAGCGTAACAGGAAACAGTACTGGGGAAATTAATTTTTTTTGTAAATGGGCCCTGAGCTAACCGCATGGAAATATTAATGTTGGATTGTGCCAACATTAAAATGCGTTGAATTTTACTGACATTTTCAAATTAAGGGATTCTTCCCTGACTTTTCCGAACTATTTAAAGTTCCCTTACTTTCCAGGTCTAGGGGAACCTTGTTAAAATTTAGATCGTGTTTTTCTAACTTTGACGAATTTGTTTTCGGAAATTGTAGTACATTTTGAACATTAATTTGTACTCAGAAAAGGTTCAGAATTTTGCAAATTAGGTTAAAAACGTTGTAAATATGTCCTCAGAAAAGGTTGGAAATTTTGAAAATTTGTCCTCGGAAACTGTTAAACGTTTGCAAATTTGTTCTTTGAAATTGATGACAATTTTGAAAAGTTGTACTCGGGAAATTTAAACAAATATGAAAATGGGCAGTGAGCTAACCGCATGGAAACATTAATGTTGGATTGTGACAGCATTATAATGCGTTGAGTTTTCCTGACTTTTGAAATTAAGTAATTCTTCCCTGACTTTTCCAGGCTATTTAAACTTCCCTTTCTTTTCAGGTTTTCCAGGTCTGGGGGAACCTTGTTAAAATTTAGATCGTGTTTTTCTAACTTTTGAATTTAATGGTACATTGATTTCACAAATACATATGTACGTTGATACATCTAATGAAGTAATTTCTATTTGAGACTCGCTTGTTAAATGAAGTACTTTCGAAAAATATGAGGTCTTATGGAGTAATTTCAACTTATCAGATTTAATGGCACTTTTTCCAAATTATTTCATCTTTGGATTGCAGTAAGGACGCCTATGAGGTGGAGTTACAGATAAATTGACCTAGTATTAACGTTTTAAACTTAGGGCGAAATGTAGACATCCTTTATGCACAACCCTTAATTGATGGCTTGTACCAGTGCAGTACAGTCGAACTCAGATAAGTGAAACTCGTCCGGACAAGGAAAACTGTTGCACTTGTCCGGTTTTTTAATGTATTTTTAAACAAGTATTTATTTAATTAAACAAAGTTTTTAAAACGAAAACAAATTTTTAAATCGTTTGAATAATCCGACAAGATGAAATTGTTTCTCAACATCAGAATCTTACCACGAAGTTGCAACTCTTAGTACTATAATGGAGAGTTTATTAGAGTCAGTTTATGCTCAGAGCAATGAGTTTTCTTTTTGGTGCTGACATCAGTTTTTTCCACAAGTTTTAAATGTCAGATATAATGTTCACCGGAAAAAAACAGTGAAATTAATACATTGTATGAGAAAATGAAGCTCGTATTAATGAGGAAATGTCAGAATTTTGAGCAAAAATTTGCATTTGATTTATGGAATACTTCGCAATAGTTAGTGAAATCATAAATAACTGTAGTACTTGCACTGCAAGTCTATATTTTAATTTTAAAGATCAGATTTTTACTTTGGGGCCATTCAAAAATGACGTTCTCATGTAGAAGGTAGGGGGATATACATGTATGTTAGTCACGGACACAGTGTGGACAGATGGAGGGAGGGGGGTATGACCAACTCAGACGTATTTCCAACAGATTCTGAGGACAAATTTTCAAAATTCTCAACCTTTTCGGAGTACAAAATTTACGTTTTCCGAGTAAAAATTTGCAAAACTTTCAAAATTTTCCGAATAGGCTACACTTTTTTTAAAGAAGTCCAGAGGGGGAGAGGGTGGGGGTCCTGATTGACCGAACACAATGCGGACAGGGGGTAGGGGGGAGTACAATTTTTGGGGAAATTTTGAGGACGTCCTTTTTGAATGGTCCCTTATCCGTGTATAATTGAATACAAAAGCTTAGGCTGGCTTGAAATGTTGATTTGTCCGGTGGTTTCCATTGAAGCGGATTTCACTCATCACGGTTGCGTTTAACACCCAAAACATAGGGCAAAAGTTCAGGGTTTGACCATTTGTTTCAATTATAAGGTGTTTTCATTTAAGCGGGTTTCACTTATCCGTGTTCGACTGTATAGAATTATTAATGAAAATCTTTTAAATTAAATTAGATCTTGTGAATAAAAAAATTATAAGCAGTTTTAGTCAACCCAATATAGACCTATTTCCTTTGTTTACTCATGTTAAATTCGTAATTCAAGGCCTCCGAGCAATTACGCCCTCAAACGACGCTACATGAATTTTTATGGGGCACAGCACAGATTTCGACGTCAAAATGATATGTTTAAAAAGAACATTATCTCTCCGCCCGGATAATATATTGGGAATTTTTAAAAGCTTTCCTATCGACCTAAGTCGTCAAGCCCAACTTGGACCATACGGTACCTATTATTTTCACCGTGCCAAAAACAAAATACGTCGGAGTAGCAGAGCAGAGCTGGGTGCCATTGCAGCCCGGGGGCAGATTAGATAAAACAAAGTTGAAAAAATCAGCAGGCATTGACGAACCAAGTCCAGGAGGGGAGGGAAATGATGGCATTTATCTTAGCTGTGTATATATTGGCATACCGGTAATAAGTGGCTGGGTCACACTCCCCGACTCAGATAACGTCCCAAAATGCTTGAGGTGGCTTTGACTCCTCTTCAACGGTGTCTGCATACTGCATCTCCTAAGTAATAATTCATCGGAAAGCACTTCATTAGTTGCTGTTCTAGGATATTGCGATAAGACAGGGGCTGCATCTTCCAGAAAGTCAGCCCGCCAACAAACTTAATTCTCGTCCCTTCACAAGCTAATCCGGGATGAAAGGCAAAAGTTCACTAGGTCTGTATCTGGAGAAACGGGATCCATGGCACGTGCGAGCAACTGCATCCAGTGCGACAGTGGTCATTGGCTAGTCGAGGCCATCGAGGATATCTGAAGGCAGATTCAGCATTGATGAAAACATTCAAAGTGCCTTTTATTCCTTTGCTGACTTCTGGAATATGTTTCTGGAATCATGCTGTCAGGTTTTGTAATGCCAATGTTTCCAAAGATGTCTGTCATGCGATGATTGTTGCTGGAATCTCGACATTTCTCTAAAAGAACGTGAAAAAGGTATGGAAATGTCAAGGTCGGGTCCATCCTCCACCTTCTCCGACCTGAAGCCAGACAAATGGGCACATCTGTCGCACTTTGTCGACGGTGATGCGTGTGTTTGACTACAATCCTCGATTCTGCTGACTGGATGGAAAGCTGTCATGGCGTGACGTAGAATAATGCTGATCTTGAAGAACCCAAATTTGTCTTCTTACAAATTTGGGGTCTATTAAGATACCAATCATACCATCGCTAGTGAAGTCCTTGGATCGCGCACTATCTATTCCTAAGTGTTCTGTAAGAGGCCAGAATTTAAACGGAGCCATGCAAAATGGCATCACGGGATGGAAAATCTTGTACTCTAGTCGGAGTAATCGTCGTTGTTTTGTTGGTCAGGTTGGTGACCTGCAGGTTCCTGTCTGTTGACGACCAGGACGTTGTGACCCTGGATATGTCGCGTGTATCAAATCAGGATTACGAAGACATCCCTGATGGAAGTGTCCTGGCTTATTATGACATAGAGACACAGGATTCCCCCAAACCTGGCTTCAATGACATCAAGGAAATCGGAAATCTCCAGAGCACGTTGACATTGGATGAAAGCGAAAAATTGCCCCAGTTTCTAAATGCTGGGACAATGAGCGCGAAAAATCAAAAATCTGATGTCATTGAAAAAACTGCGGCAAAATCTGCGACTAAGGATAATAATACTCTGTTGCCGCCAGGAATTCACGTTCCCAAATACATGTTGGATTTGTACAACAATGTCAAGTCCCAAACGTTGGTACTTTCGGACACTGTCAGAAGTTACAGCAACATCAACGGAGGTAAGAAAAATAAAATTCCACACCTCTTGAAGTCAGAATCATGAGCAAATACATCAAAATTTTACTACACTTTTGTTTCTTTTTCTTTACCTTCAGATCATTTTGAAAATCAAGATGTTTATGAGAACAATTTAGAAAATCAAAAAGGGAGCGAAACGAGAGTTCACACCCTCATCTTTCACATTGCAGCACTGAAAAATGATGAAATATTGGATGGAGCTGAATTAAGGATCCACACGCTCATCGCCAGGGATCGTTATGCGTTTATGGGTACAATTATTGTCAAAAAATTCAGTAAAACATATCTGTTTTATCATTGGTCTTTAAAGATCACATTAAGGAAAGGCCAGAAGGATGCTATTTCATTTAAACAACTTTTCAGATTTTCAGAACCATATGCATATAAAGCATGTCTTAGTTATCCATTCACTATTGTAATTTTTTGAAAATATTTTTAAGATCACTGCTATTCTATAGCTACAAAGAGAAATTTTGGAATTTTAAAACGCTCCAGTCGTTAATTTTTTTTTAATAAACATTTATTTTTGAACCTTGAAGGTTTAACTAGATGGCATTTATAAATATTAAGTTTTTAATTAATTTAAAATGAACGAGTGGAAAACTTGAAAAGAAAATGTGAAGTTTTCATTCGTACTTGAATGTCCATTAGTTATCTGTAAAAAAAATTGCATCAAAACTATTTCATTTTATCGCCAAAAACTTCGATAAAATTCCCGAAGGGAATGGACCACTAGGCCTAACTTCTGAAATTACAATTATTTCGAAAATATGAGAAAAAATGCTTAACTGATGACTTAACATAGGAAATCTGTTTTTTCAATGCACCTATACCAAACGTTGAAATATACCGGATACAAACCTATTTAAAAACGGATTTTAAAAGTATTAGCTGATTTTCCAAATTGGTTATATTTGAAAAAAAATTTTACAATCAGCTTTTGCAGCAAATTTAACATGATAAAGACGCATCATGGGATATCTTTGTGTTTTAGAAAAGCAAAAAATGAGTACTTTTTAAACATTTCTTTGGAATTCGTATTCTAAACAAATTTCTTAAAACATAACATTTTATCAAAAGTTTGTAAGTTCAAATCCGGTTTTAAATAGGTTTGTAAGTTGCCGAAGTTCAGTCCAAAGTTACTGTGACTAAGGAATCACTTAACAATGATTGATTTTATAGATTTTGGATTATAGACAGTCAGTCAGGGCAAGAGTTTCATTAAAGCCATCTATTCCGTCAATGACATCTTGTCTTATGAATGCTTCATTTTCTAGGCGTTGATCGACTCGTGACTGTCTTTCTGGTAGTAACTACACCCGGTGGTTACAAAGAACACCAAATTCTCGACTCCAAACACGTGTACGAAAAGAGCAACGCGTACGAAACGTTCAACATGACCTCGGCCGTGGATTTCTGGTTGCGCCATCCGCTGATGGAGCAACTTGTTGAAATCCGAATCGAGAGCATTTTTTCGAGCGTGGGAGACCAAGGCACCATGGATATCTCCACCAACCCATACGTGGAAACGGAACCCTTGCTTCTGGTGTATTCTTTGAACAATAAATTCGGCTCTAATGGTGAAACTAGCCGAAATTCCACATCTACATCCGCGCATAAATTAAGAAAGCGCAATATTGATACTGAAGAAGGAGAGGAGGAATCAAATGTTATTGCTGAAGAAATTGGAAAACCACGCAATAAACGCAAACGCCATCGAAATCCATGTCGTCGACGCCCTTTGTTCGTAAATTTTGCTGATATAAACTACGATACTTGGATTATTGCACCGAGGGGATACGAGGTAACGTCTTTTATGGATGCTTCCGAATAACAAACGTATGTCTTCAATGCCTTCTGTAAAAACGTATATTTCCCAGAAAATTGGGATATTGCCTGCAATGTCTGCAATTTTTAATATTGCTCATTGATATCAGACAATGAAAACTTCCAGAAAACTTGAATTGTTCCGTCATGGAGCATAAATTTAAGTTAATAGCACATAGGACGTTAAATTGGGGTTTAAAACATGTTGGAATAATCCAATTTTTTACTTTTGCATGCTTGCAATCTTCAAAAACTTGCCATTGTTGCATCATTGTTACAAAGGCAAAGTTTTAAAAGAAACACAGGAGCTTTTCAATGTGAAACTACTTCTAAAGGGGTCGCAGACTAAATGATGGATCTGAGTTCATTCTTTTACGCCATCATCAGAATCTTAATAAATTAATCTACGTCATAATCAGAATTTAACAAATGCCGCCATCATTAGAATTTAATATGTTATCATTAAAATTTTAATGAATGATGTCAATATCAGAATTTTAGTGAATTACGTCATCATTAACATTTTAATGAATGGCGACATCGTCTGAATTTTAATGAATAACGACATCGTCAAAATTACAATTAATGACGTACGTCACCATCAGAATTTTAATGAATGACGTCATCATCAGAATTTTAATAAATGAAGTCAATATAAGAATTTTAGTGAATTACGTCATCATTAACATTTTAATGAATGGTGCCATCGTCTGAATTTTAATGAATAACGACATAAAAATTGCAATTAGTGACGTCACCATCATAATTTTAATGAATTAAAAACGTCATCATCAGAATTTTAATAAATGACGTCATCCAAATTTGTAATAGATTACGTCATAACTTAACCAATAACGCCGTAATTAGAATTTAACATATGATGCCATTATTAGAAATAACTGACGCGGTTATCATCAAAATTTTAATGAATGACGTCAACATCAGAATTTTAGTGAATTACGTCAGAATTGTAATGAATTACGTTACCATCAGAATGTTAATGGTTGACACCCTCGTCAAAATTTTATTAATGATTTGCAATTAATTACGTTATCGTTCGAGTTTTAATGAATTAGTCAGAATTTTAAGAATTAAATCACGTCATTCATTAAATATGTCCCATTATGGAAATTTCTGAGACATCCAAAACTCCTTATCCAGACTCGGAGAAGCACGCACGTACTTGAAAGAATTGGGGAGAAGGAGGGGGGAAGAAAAGGGTAAATTAAGAAATACGATTGCAAATCTTATCGGAAACATGATTATCCAATCAAATGTTATGAATAGAGGTTTACTTTTTCTTTTAATAAAATACTCAAACCACTGACCCCAGACACTGAAGTCCTATGCAGCTGTAATTGTAAATGAAGGATTAACAATTGAGTCGTGACACCAATAAAACACGTTTTGCGGTTTGATTTGTGCATTGAATGACACTAAATAGACATTTCTTTTATCCAAAAGTCAATAGTTAAATGCACTCAGATAACGCGTAGTGAAACTAGTATTTGGATTACAAAAAAACACAAATAGGAAAACTTTTTTATTTTTAGATTTAGAACATAAAAAAGTGTACTTTTTAAACATTCATCCGGAATTCGTATTGTAAAAAAAAATTTAGAACATCAAACACATTTATAATTGTGGGAATCTGATTGCAATCTGTTGCAAAGGGATCGTAAACTGAAATCTGATGAGAAACTGGCCAAAAATATCCGTATAAGATGCATAATCATGCAACTGGAACTATTTGCAAACTGGTTATAATTGAAACAAATATTATAATTTTATGATCAGATTTTTCAACCGATCTGCACGCAATTTGAGGTTTTCTACATGGCATGTTTTGACGCGTTCCAAATCACTGATTTTGATTTCTAGTTCAAATGGCGAAGTTGAGTCCACATTAGACAGAAATGCAGTCAGATTTAAAAATGTATTTGAAAATATGTATAAATTTAAGCATAGTAATGCATTTAAAAACACATTTGCGTTATTAAAATGCACTTAGAAATGCATTGATTAGAATACATTTTGAAATGCATTAATGAGAATACTTTCTTAAATGCATTGACGAAATACATTTTCAAATGCATTGATGACAATACTTTTTGAAATGCAATGACGAGACTACTTTTTGAAATGCATTGACGAGAATACATTTTGAACTGCATTGATGAGAATGCTTTTATTTCAAAAAAGCATTCTCATCAATGAATGTCGTGGACTTCTTTTTGAAATGAAATTGACAAGAATTCATTTTGAAATGCATTGATGAGAATACTTTTTAAATGAATTGACGAGAATACATTTTGAAATACATTGATGAGAATACTTTTTGAAATGCAATGACGAGACTACGTTTTGAAATGCATTGCCGAGAATACTTTTTTTAATGCATTGATGAGATTACTTTTTGTAATGCATTTGGCCAAACTACTTTTTGTAATGCATTGACGAGAATACATTTTGAAATGCATTGACGAGAATACATTTTGAAATGCATCGATGAGAAAACTTTTTGAAATGCATCGATGAGAATACATTTTTGAAATGCAAGAACGAGAATACTTTTTGAAATGCATTGATGAGAATACAGTTTGAAATGCATTGATGAGAACACTTTTTGAAACGCATTGACGAGAATACATTTTGAAATGCATTGATAATAACACTTTTCGAAATGCATTGACGAGACTACATTTTGTAATGCCTATGACGAGAATAACATTGTGAAATGTATTCACGGAATACTATTTGAAATGCATTGGCATCGAGAATACAATGACGAGAATACTTTTCAAAATGCATTGGGGGAGAAAGCATTTTAAACCACATTCATAGAATACATTAAAATGCATTTTAAAACAAATTTCAATGTTCAAATTCAAATATTTTCAAATGCATTTTCGAAATGCTGCATTTCCTTTCAATGTTGGAATTCTCGCAGATCTCTCACGTTTCCGGTCCGCCCAAGTTCCCCAAGAGCAAGCTTCCAAACATAGCGTCGGATCAACAACTTTTCTGATCCTTTCTGAAAACATTAACTTTTCTCCTTTCTTTCGCAGGCCTACGAATGTAGCGGCAAATGTTATTTCCCACTGAGCGACCACTTGACACCATCTCAGCACGCTATTGTCCAAACCCTGCTGCACACCCTGGCGCCCAAGAAGGCTCCACGAGCTTGCTGCGTGCCCACGAAGCTGGACTCCATTTCTATTCTGTACTTGGACAGCGATGGGGTCGTCACTTACAAATACCGCCACGAAGACATGGTGGTCCTCGAGTGCGGCTGTCGGTGACTTTTTTCTTCAGACTCCTCCACCAAGAAAAACAAACTGGGAAAAGTGGCATCGATTAAAGATTGGAGAACCGCACGGACAATAAAATGCTCAGGACGAAGTTAGTGCTTTTTTAGTAGACTTATTGCGCAGATTGCGCAGCCTGAGATGAAAAAAAAAATATATTTCTCTATATATATATGCAACTATCTAAAGAATTTGCTCGGCAAAGGATAACGGCCTGGTATTATCCCATTAGGCTTACACCGCAAACATTTTATCGTAGTGATATTGAGGCTGAAGACGTGTTATTAGAAATGAAAAGTGCGTTTTCCATTACCCATGGAATAAAAAATCTACGCTGAAATAGGTGTCTATATACTTAAATTAGTTTCAACTCTGCACATGCGCTGCGAGAGGGAATGGAAAATTTCTCATTTCGAAAAAAATACCAAAATTGGGTTGTTGGAGTAAGGTTTTCCAAACACGTCCGTACCGTTTGGAGGCGAATATGTACGACAAAATGCGCGCAAATTAGAACTGTGGATGAAATAAAGGTAATAAGAAGTAGAAGGTAGGAGTTCTCCAGATTTTTTAAGATCAATAACCCCATTGCCCTTTCTTACATCCTGCAAGATCCGGCATCAATTGCACTAAAAGGCGCAGATTGCATGGCTGCTCGGACAACCAATCATGGAACGATCGTTATCATGGCTATTTCCAACTCGATTTCAACTGACACAACACAAAAAAAGATGATTTTGTGGTCTACTGTTGGAAAAAAAGAGGTGCAATTTCTAATAAAAAGTTGTCATCAATGGCAGAAGTGGACGCTGTAGTGCTGAATCTCATTTTTTTTACAACACAAAGACGTAGAATCATAAAGATGTGAAGCGCAAATCAGTGTTAATTTTTATTATCATGACTGTTCACGTACTTAAGCCCAATCTCAAGCACAGATGCACTGCTGTATTCAGAGGTTGTGTAAACATTAATGCCTGCAGGTTATCCTCCATATTCTGAATAATCAGGGGTGTTCCATAATTTTACGCAATGAGTTTTTGTTATAAAAATAACGGCTTTATGGATTTTAAGGAAATGTGTCGAAAAAATTCTTTCATCATTCCTGAACATATTTCAACATTAAAATCTGTTTCAAAAATGGCACGTGATTAAAATTCGAAAGCAAAGATGGACTCCGAGAAGATAGTGGCTCAGCAGCGGTCTGTTGCTCGTTTTTTTAACTTTTGAAAGTATTTCAGGAGCAAAGATTGAAAAGGTTACTTTTGAAAGTATTTCAGGAGCAGTGGATTGAAAAGTTGATAAATGGACAGCAGACAACTGTGAAAGATGCTCAGAGAAGTGGAGAATGTTAGAATCTATTTTGATAGTCGATATTTTTTTTTTAAAAAAGGTAAAAATAATCCATAACAGATATCTTATTTATAGTTTACGAGGACACCGGATTAAGAAGAGGAGATGGCATAAAAAAATTCTGCTTACGTACATTTCAAAAGTTTTTCTACCTTGTAAATTTGTAATTCTGAATTTTTACAAGTACATATGCTTATGGACATGTGTAGGAGGATGTTTTATGGAAACACTGCTTTCCTGATTCATGAAGCAGAACCTCAAAAACGAACTGATTTTAAGAAAGCTAGTTTAAGAAAATTACTTACAATTATATTATTCACACAAACATCATTTATAGTTTGAAATAATTTCCAACCATCGATAACGAATTAGCTTAGGTAAACTATATCATTGTGCACTTCGAGCTAGGGTTGTGTATAAAACATTTTAGTGCAAGTATACTGTATATTTTGTATATTTTGTATCAAATTAGTTTGTTATTGTTGAAATCTTGTTTTTGCTGACTTCTGATAATGTGAACTACGGTTTAAACGAACACATTTTGACGTCCCTTGAAGTTCTTCTTAACGGGGTTAGATTGTATTTCATCTTATATCACGCACTTTAAAAAATAAAAGGAGGATCTGTACATTTTAAATGGGTGTATAGATTTGCACCATAGGCTTATATAAGTAAAAGAAAGGGCGAAAGGTTGTACTGACCTTTGGGAGAATGTACAGAAAAATAGATGATATTTACCACTTATTAAATGATGTAATGACATTTTTTTCCTAGCAAGAAAAAATAGCATTTACTGTCGTATTCAATGAAAATTAACACATACCTCATATTATATTACTTCGATTTAAAATTACATTTCAATATCCAAATTCCACATAATAAATAAGTAATTGCGTTTTTGTTTAAATTTCGGAAAATTCTGTTAACTTTCGAAAATTGCCTATTTTTTAAGTTTTTTTTTATCAAAACGTAACATATATCTTCAGAAATATTACGTAAAATTTAACTGTCTGATTTTAAGAAAGTTTAAGAAAATTACTTGAAATTATATTATTCACAGGAGCATCATTTTTAAACTTAAGAAAAATGCATGTGGGTAAAAATTTGTTTTAATAAAAGAGATAAACAATAAGGTTACAATTTTCATCTAATTTTTTTATCTTCTAAAGGTGTAATTTTTCCACCTGAAGTCAAAAAATCTGGACCTTGTCGGTTACCTATTTTTTAATTTTTTTTTAATCAAAACATAACATACATCTTCAGAAATATTTAGAAAAATTTAACTGTCTGATTTTAAGAAAGTTTAAGAAAATTACTTGAAATTTTATTATTCACATAAGCATCAATTTTAAACTTAAGAAAAATGCATGGGTGCATTTACGCTCAATTTGTGAATAAAAATCTATGTTATTAAAGGAGATAAACAATAAGGTTACAATTTTCATCTAATTTTTTTATCTTCTAAAGGTGCAATTTTTCCATCTGAAGTCAAAAAATCTGGACCTTGTCGAGAAGCAGCAACATCTGTTCAAACAAAGGTGTTCATTGTACTTTTTTTTCATAAAACACCTAACATTCCGTTTTCAATCACTGGCGTTATGTCAGCACAAACTGTCTCCAACCATTTAACTGAAAAATGATTGGAGCTACGCCTATATTTACCGTCGCCGGTTCTGTTTGCACCCGCGGGAGGCGCTGCACATTTTTACGTCCCAATCGATAATTGATGCAACTATCAATACTTAGCAGTCAATTCGAAACTTGGCAATAGCTCACGGGCAATAATTCTGGCGGAGCAGATTTTTAATGCTCTACAAATATGAGAAATTGCCTTTTTTTTAATTACGAATTTATCGCTGACTCATTATTATCGACAAAAAGATGAAAGTGTGGGGGGTGGGGGAAGGTCTTGCGGCTTAGGAGGGGAAGGGTCTAAGCTGGGGGTTTTGGGTTTCATCGCCATATATCAATCACATGGGTCCTCTGGTTTCGGGTTGCCTTATTTATCGATTGGCAGAGGATGAGGAGAAGCTGGAGGATGAGGAGGAGGAGAAGCTGGAGGAGGAGGAGGAGGAGGAGGAGGAGAAGCTGGAGAAGCTTTGCAGAGAAATATGAGCAGCTCGGAGAAAAGATGGCTACGTTTCCCCAACCTAATCACGAGTATGGGGCTGCAAATGGCTCGTAAATGCGACTAGACTTGACTTTAGGAAGGCCACAAATTCCGGCTACGCGTCGTTTGAAAAGGGATCGAGGGTAAATGTAGACTTAGCACATCGAAGAGTGGATGATTAGAGATGGACCTACAAAAAAAAGCCACTTTTCCTCGCTACGTTTGCATGATTTAAGCGCCCATTGAAGTTTTCCAATTACTCGCCGCCCCAATTTAATGGCGGCCCTGACTCTCTTTTTTATGCCCCAGTCTTTTGTAATGGAAATTAACGCTTTCTAACGCGACACTAACGCTGTCAGAGAAAACATCAAAACATTTTCCCCGCTGGTTTACGTCGGGGCGTTTAATTAAACAAAGAGTGGGGAAATGAGTGGGCCCCATCTAACGCTGCCATGGAAATGAGCCATTAGGAGGAAAACAACCGAAAAACAAACAAAAAAAAGGTAACAAATAAACGAGAATTAGAAAAATAAATAAAAAGGAACGTGTTAATGCATGACTTAAATGGTAACGCAGGGTTACACTGGAAATTTCATTTTGAAGTTCTCCGACTTTTCCTGGTTTCTAGACATTTCCCTGGCCAATAACAGTGTCAAAAGTGACATATGCCAGTGTTATCGACAATTTTGCAAAATAGACATAGTATAATATTCCGTATTTTGCAGAATTTAGTGATACATTTTTTTTTTTTTTAAATTTTACAAATGTGTATTCGGAAAATGTAGAAAATTATTACTCTGAAAAGTCTGAGAATTTTTAAAATTTTTCCCTGGCATATGTTGAAAATTGTACAAATCTGTACTCGAAAACAGTTGTAAATTTTGGGAAATTGTGCTGGAGAAGGTTGGGAATCATGCAATTGTATACCATGATAAGTTTGATAATTTTGAAACATTTTCCTCGAAAACTTTTGAAATTGTTTTCAAATTTGTCCTCTGAAATTGGTGACAATTAATTTTGAAAATTTGTACAGGAAAATTTTTTAAATTTGTTCAAATGGGCCCTGAGTTAATCACATGGAAACATTAATTTTAAATAAAGACAACATTAACACGTTGAATATCCCTGCTGACTTTTTAAAAACAAATCATTCTTTCCTGACTTTTCCAGAAATTGTAAAGTTTCCTGACTTTTCCAGGTTTTCCAGATCTAGGGGAACCTTTTAACTTCAGCCCCTTAACGCTGGCAATCTATTACAGCATATGTGTATTGCGGCGAAGCCTAACAATTATTTTATCAGGGGGTTATGTACGTGTCAACGTGCAAATATATTCAGATTATTGACGTTCCCTCGACGGTTAGGCTAAACACGTTTAGGGTGTGTGCAGCTCCATGGCGATCTCTGAGCAACGCCATCTACTGGCTTACGGAATCGTGCGTCGTAACCATGGTTCGTAGTTTTGAAGAGTAGAAAATCGACCCACGAGCCAATGCTAGCTGTGACATCGTTTTATGACTTCGTGCAGAAGTTTGAAACTTGTTGAAATATGAATAAATAATTTATGTCATGATTTTTATGCGCTCGTTCGATGGTGATGATGCAGTATGCTGCATCGTGAACTGGCCCACTTTGTCGGTAGTCTTTCATCTATGGAATGGAATGGGAGCTTTCATCTTGGAATGGCCGGGGAACATTTATATTGGATGTTGTTACATAGACCTAACATTTCACACATGAACATATAGCGGCTTTTCAATAACATTGTATGCACGAACTGATGGCGATTTTTTTTCTTAGAATGGAGAACCAGAGCATGTGACATATCTTGGTTCTGTAAAGTCTGTGCAATCTAAATTTAACACAGTTTGTACAATATAAAATAGTTTGTACAGTAAAATACAGTCTGTCACTTTATGCAGTAAAGTGCAATCCTTATGCAATAAAGTGCAGTCTTTAAGCCGATCATACATGGGGAAAGTTATATCTGGAAACTTGGCAATTTTAGGGTGTCCGAAAATTCAACCGCATATTTCTGTGCATTTTATACTAACCATGGCTTTTAAAAAGCAAAATTTCAAACTGAAAGTAATTAGACTTCATTTATGTTTTTATAATTGACAAATTAAAACTTTTCATTTCTCGTAATTCACATTCTAAAAAACAGAACTTTTGAACATGCCGTATTTCCAGATATAACTTTCCCCGTGTGTGACCAGCTTTATACAACAAAATGCAGTCTTTTTACAACAAAGTGCAGTCTTCATACAACAAAGTGCAGTCTTTATACAACAAGGATACATTCGTTACAATCTAGTGCAGTTTGTACAATCTACTACAGTATATGTCTGTTCACCATAGTACTGTACAATTTAAAATAGTCTCCACAGTCTAGTGCAATTTTAATACAATCTGTACAGTCTAGTTCAAGTCTGTACAATAGTATACAGGGTGATTTGTAAAGTCAGTATCCAACGATAAAAAAGTGTATCCTTAAGATGGTAAGAGATACGGTGATAATTCTTTCCGATTTCCCTTAAAGTGGACCACGTACGGGCTATCCGGAAACCATATTCCCTGTGTCTTTGAATGCCGCGTTCAAGTTCATCCATTTTCAAATTACGACTTTTTTGCAGGTATCTCAGAAACCACTGTAGATAGGATCCTAGAGTAAATTAGAAAGTTGTAGGGCAATGCCTAATTAATGTAATAACGTTGGTTTCATATTTTTCAAAACAAACCAGAGCGCGATGGAATTTTTTTCTCCACGAGTGACCATACAATGTGCAAGCTGAATCTACGTGACACCATAACTTTGCCGAACGAGAAAACTGTAAAATCAATTGATAGATGACACTTACTAGAATCATGCAACATGATATTGTCATAACAAAATTATTTTTTGGGTTCTATGCATGTTGTCAGTGCACATTCGAAATGATGATTACCTGCCAGTGTGGTTGTCTTAACTCATGGTTATGTTCCACAATTGTAGAAGGTCTAAAATAGAATTTTTTGCAGTTTACAAAGCTATGGTGTCATGCAGATTCAGCCTGCACATTGTATATGGCTACTCGCGGAGAAAAAAAAATCCATCTCGCTTTGGTTTGTTTTGAAAAATATGAAACTAACATTATGACACTGATTAGGCATTGCCCTACAACTTTCTAATTTACACTAGGATCCAATCTGCAGTGGTTTCTGAGATATCTGCAAAAACCTCGGAATTGGAAAATGGACGACCTTGAACGTGGTATTCAAGGTCATAGGGAATATGGTTTCCGGATAGCCCGCGGTCGACTTTAAAGGGATATCTGAAAGAATATCAGTATCCGTTGGATACTGACTTTACAAATCACCCTGTATATATACTGCGAACCCACTGACTACTCAAGTTATGCCATGAGTCGTTTTCACTCGCAGCTGTCGTTCCATTGGAATCGAAACCGGTCCAAGATTTTTAAGTATATATTTATCAAGTGAGACAAAAAAAAAAGGAAAATTGGCAAAAAGTCAGACATCATCAAAAGCAAAATTGCTGATTAGGCCGATAATATCCGAATGGCTCGTTGAAAGTTATGCTTTTTATTCGTTTTAGAAGAAAGCAGGTCCCCAAACGGCAATCTGCGGATGCGCTTGTTTCCCCAAATCAAATTATTCCGATATAAGATAAAAGGCATTGCAATCGCCATCATTGAATTCTCTCTCTCGTGCGACGGGCTTTTCGAAATTCGTTGTAAAAGCGCAATTTCCCCGTTCGCAATTGCGTGATAAAGCGTGTCCATGGTCCGTTAGACATTATTTGCGCCAAGAACAAAGTGGGCGGATCGCTGGAAGACCGCACGCAAGCAAATTCCATCGCAGCGCTTTGGCTTTTTAAATGGATCGAAAAAGTGTAAATGGGCCCCTTTTGCCACATCAATACACATTCACGACTAGAACATATCCGAAAAAAAGCATTCATGGAAAAAAAAGGGGAGGGAGAGGGGAAATAGGAGAAAATAGCGGTGATGAGGGCTGCTGGGGATCACCACGGATCGTAAACCAAAGCAGAACCAAAGAGGCCTAGACTCTTTTTCTGGTTTCTGGATACGTTCCGATTCTGCTTGACTTTCGTTCTATTCGTACAATCATAGTTCGGTTTATTTCGAAGATTGTGGACCTCGTCGATGCAACAACAACAGCGTTATCTGCGACTGTACACAATGTATGGCCAGTTGCAAAAAAAATTTCTATTGTTGTAACAGTCACTCTTTGGCTTTTTGGAGGAAGTACAACCTACACACGAACACGGATATACAAAAAGGACAAAGGAAATTGTGTGGATAAAAGTCTGATGCCGGTACGTGCAAAAAACAAGCTTGGAACACAACATGTTTACGAACGCGTTATGTGTTGCTAAAGCTATGTCCACACTGGAGGACACATAGAGGACTTTTTGCTGCTAACTGTTAACAGGTGTTTCTGGAAACAAATTTATGTGGACCATTCATTCAACAACTTATCTAAACAAGTTATGTAACAACAGAGGTAAACAATTTGTGTAACAACTAATGTAAACAAGTTATGCAACAACTCATGAAAACAATTTATGAAACAATTTATGTTAAACAATTTAAGAAATAATTTATGTTAAACAATTTATGAAATAACTTATGATAAACAATATATAAATTAACACACGTAAAATAATGTATGTAAGGAACTATAGCAACAAAAAGTTCCTCTGCTTCCTCTAATGTGCTAAAAAAAACTTCGTATTTTTGTTGAAATATATTTTTACAGAACGCAGTTTGATGAACATGAGGAAAAACACTCAGGTAAATCGATCAGGTTAGTAAATCTACATGTACAGTACATGTAGTAGTGCAAGAGGGACATTCTGTATTTTCAAACAATTTTGTAAATTTAGCTGAAATATCGCAGTATTAGCCACAGTCTTCAATAACATTATTAATAAAACGGCAAACCAGTCATGAAATAAGTAACAGTGTCTTTTCGGTTTCAATAGTGACCTGTTCAGGACACAACTTCTACAAACAAAAATCTGGCAATGTTATTTAAATAATGCCAGTCAAACGACTATTGAAAGCTTATATAAATTTATTGATGGATATTTTCATAAGGAGGCCACTATTAGTAAACAACATGTGCAAAACTTTATAAGGATCTTTCATGATCATTATTGCAATATTATCTTCTCAGTGGAATACAGTGCTTTCTCTTAGAAACACATATAGCATTCTTAAACATGTTTTTTCCACATTTGTTTTCTGCACGTACGCTCGTATCAAAATTTTATCCATGGCGATTATCTTTGCCTTTTTTGTATTTACTATATGATTTTGTAAGTTGCTGTTCCTAATAAATGCCAAAGAATGACTGTTACAACAATTCATGATAATTCCGCAGAGTTCCTGGTTCCCCCAGAAATTTCATTTTAAACTTCCCGGACTTTTCCATGTTTTTGAACAAATTTCCCTGACCAATAACAATGCCAAAATTGATATATGACAAAGTTATCCACAATTTTGAAAAATCGACACAGGGCAATATTCAATATTTTACAAAATTTACTATGGCAATTTTGAAACATTTTTAAAATTAAAAAGAAAAATCTTGAAAATTTGACAAATTTATATTCGGAAAATATAGAACATTTTGCATTGAAAAAAAAAGTTAAACATATTAATTTTTGTACATCTTGTTACTCATTTAAATACGCCGCACTGGTGGCCAGCCACGTGACTGAACAAGGATAACCACACCTCATATAGATTCCAATTAAAAATGACACAGCTTGCATCTACCAATGGCTTATTCAGGATAGCTTTCCGAATTAATTTCCCATTTTCAACATATTGTAAGCAATAAACAGAAATATGGAATGCTTTCCTCACACGTGCGTCCACCAATTTCTTGGAGACGGATGCCAGTATTCAATGTTACGCTGGGGGATCAGGATACTATCCATTAACGGTGATTCCTTGGATTACCCTTTCGCCAGTAATGACTAAAGGCCGTCCAAATGGAGAGATTACTCTAATCTTGTCGCATCTTAGGCACCAATTAAAGCTAATAACCAAGAAATAGTATTGTGAGAAGAATTAGGGAGAGGCCTTGGTCCAAAACAACTCTAGGAGCAAACTGAATCAGTGCGCATGCGCACAGCGAGGCTTTTTTATGCCAAACGAGGACGAATAGGAAGTTAAAACGGAAATAGCTGTTGCTATGCGGTGTTATTTCTGGTTATTTTTTTGTTTTAGAAACTCGCCGAATGATTTGATGAACTTATATAATGTACTTAATAATAAATGTGATGACATATTGAAGGCATGAGGATTTTACGTCTGTTTACTGCCTCAGACGCTGGGTGGGATACATCGGGAATTCCCATGATCCTAAATAAGAACTGTCATAGAAAGTAACACCTGCCAAGTAACCCTACATATATTGGACACATTAAATAACCGTCTTAATTATGTTACGGTGACTTAAATTGGATTTCAAATATTAAGGTTTTATTAAAATGTTTTGAAACTGGTGTAATATTTTATTAATAATAATAATGTTGAAAACTATGCTTAACGCTGTGCTATTTCAGCCAAATTAATAAAATCCATATGAACGGAAAATTGCGTCGAAAAAAAATACATGGACATACTGAAGAAGATTCTATGTAAAGAAACATGTATGCATGATCCCCGGAAGTCTAGAGCATATTGGAAATTATCTACATTTGTAATTTTATTTATTTATTTTAGAGGTATTATTGGTGTTAAGTTGGGAAATATGCGTCTAAATTTAGGCTTTGGGAAGAATGGAGAACCTATAAATAAGAGAATCTCGGTGGCCTTTACATGTATATATCACGCATTTAATGTAGTCCCTTCAGGGACACCCGATATCATAACGTTTATTTCAAATTTGGAAAAGGGATAAAAAGGATCAAAATTTAAAATGGAGTAAAATTATTGAAATAGCTTAGTTAATAATGATTATATAGGGGCCTACAATTCTAAAAACAACCATTAGATACATTTTAAAATGTATTTCCTGTCTGCAAAATACGTTTTATTTAAAATCATAATGACTATAATATGTTTTATGAAAAATACATATTCAGGGTATTTTAATGAACACATTAAGTGCAATGCATGATAAATATACTAACATAAATACATAGATATTCAACAGCGCCTTGAAAAATATACTCATATTAGCGTTGCATTTAGAAAAAAAAAATTGTATCTCGAATGTTCCAATTAATCTATAAATATTCTAAAATGCATATAAATACATTTTAACAGCTACAAATACATTGCTTCAAATTCATTTTAATAATACATTTTGCATCAGTAAAATGCATTTCTAATGATACACTGTATATTTTAGACGTGGGTTAATACACTAGCAAAATATGGCACGAAAATAAACCGATGACATTCCGAAATACTAAGTACTGACGAAAGTCCACTGGTATAGAATGCCACCCACGAGACTACACACTTTTCTAGGTTGAGCTTGATCAGATGCAAATTTTTGAAAACAAAAAAAAAACATTTCAAAATACTGCAAACCATAGTCGCAGAAATCCTCAAATCTAAATAACCAGCTCCCAATCATTTTCCATCAATTTAATCACTGCATCATTTATGCAGAGATTTCTGTGACCTATGTTTTGATTTCTGAATAATCACCGCATAAATGATGCAGTGATTAAATGACGTACATGTACATGTAAGTTGATTGGGAGCTGAGATCCCTTTAATTAAAACCACTCTTCAATAACATTTGCTAACCCCACCATACTTCCTTGGCACGAACAGAATGGAGTTGAACTCAAGCATTGAATTGCCTAACATTTTCTCAGAATTTCCATTCTCCTTTCCGCCCGAGTGGTGGTCGACCCCATGCCCTCTCACGTCAGCGCCATCTTGATCTCTTTAGGCATAATCCGGGGGTTGTATACTGAACAGTGGCAACCCAGTTCCAAAGCGCTTCGGCAGCAGTCAATGGCCAATTTTTATAATCTGGCATATGTAAGCTTCTATATAAATTACGTACACTTCCCCCCCACGCGATGCACGCACATTGATATTCGTCCCTCGACTTGTCAGCAAAGTGGATTCTGCTCACGGTCTGTTTGAATTGGTCTCCTGCACCAATCAAATCCAAGGAGTTGGACCCCAGTTCCCCGCTCCAGATAAATCGTCTTGGAAAACACTTTTCTATAGCAGTGCCGCTCGTTTTATCCCAGCCAACGAAACAAAAGCGAGAGGTTCGCTGCAGAGGAAAGCGACTGAAGAAGCCAGCATCCATCACTCTGGTGGAAATCACCAAGAAGAAAGGATGGTGCGCAATCGCCGTGCAGAATAGCGGCTGCCAGAGAGTGGCCACTTCCCCAAGGACACGGAAGCCTGACTGGGCGGATGTTGGAAGGACACCCACGGTCACCGAAATCAAACATCGCTCGTTCTGTCAGCGGTGGGCTCGTTGGATCTTAGCACCGGAAGATGGTAAGATTTCTTGTCGTTTATTGCGCGGTGATGCTGGCTCCATCAGTGAGAAAAAAATCTGTGAACTTGATGGAAGCGTGCTGGCAGCAGAGACAATGTCGCTTTCCCAGTATCAATAACGGAATGCATTTATTTCTTAGTTAAAATTGAGAAGATTTTGTCCGTCATTGATGATGGATGCAGTATTTGCATTTTGGGAAAGTGCATTTTGAGAATGTTTTTTTAAATTTCCAATTTATTGATGGTTGCTGTTTGGACTATGCCGTGCGAATTTGTCTGGGGACAATGTTAACGGAATGTATATATCTTAGTTGGAATTGAAAACGGTTTGTTTATCATTGATGATGGATGTAGTATTTGATTTTGGGGAAGTGCATTTTGAGAATGTCTTTGAATATCAAATTTATTGATGGCTTGTTTGTTTGGAGCATGCCGTGCGAGTTGTACGGGGAAAATGTCTTGATGACTGCATTCGAGATAATGTATAACGCATAAACGAAATCTGCAGACATTCGATGAAGCCTCGAGGCAGTTTTTGAGGACGCCGAGTTCAAAGTTGATGATTTAAAATCGATGACTGGCATCGATTCAGTAGTTATCGATTAAGCAGAGTTGATTTGTTTTCTTTTAAAACTAACAAGATTCGAGCATGATACCTAAACAAACGTAGCATAATATGAAACGGAAGATGGCCCAAATTTACATAGACACCACCACATTTTTAAGTTTGCCAATATTTGTTTCCAATTCATAGAAGATTACTTTAAATAAAAGATGTCTTGCTGCATACAGTTTTTGTGTTACGTGTTAATTCTGGAAAATTTTACACCTATCATGTAAAAATGAAGGACTTTTTTAACCGATTATCTGTCCCATAAGTCTGAAGGATATTACATGTAGCAAATCATAATTTGGTGTGATTTTTATAAGGATTTATACAGAATACTTCAATTGTACAGAAGGGTCATTAAATTTGCAGATTTCGTTTGTTGTTTTTAAATCATCTCGAATGATTTCAAAAAAATTGTTCAGTTATTCTGAAAGATCGATCCTACCGTAAATGCAATTAATTAATTGGAATTAAACAAATGTTCACAAAATGCATTCAGCGTCAATAACAAAGAGAAATTAATATGTTCTTTAATGAATTTCAACAAAATGTTGAACTAAAATGTGCTACATTCAATTAAGTAAGACGTCATTATTGACGTCCAGTTTACATTTAGTAATTCACATATAGTTCAAATCAGACTTTATTACGCTAAATGTTCGATTTCAAAACTTTTCAATTTTTTAAAATTTAAAACCGCTCGAATACAGAGTTTGTTGAAGTAGTTTGAATTGACTAAAAACTTTTTCAAGATCCGTAGCATTCATCTCAAGTCGTAATTTCCTAAATTAAATCATCCTGAACAATTGCAAAAAGACGTATGATGAGCACTAAATATGTTTACTGAACACAATTTAACATATAAAATTTTGCAAATGCTCTCCGTTTTAAAGAAGGTATAATAACTTCCAGATTCATTTCCAACTTTGAATTGTGACTCTCTAGATTCTAATATTAATTTTAAGAAGTTCCTAAAATTTGACCTTTTTTTAAAAAATATAAAAACCTTCGAAATCCAACATCGTATGCTAAAAACGTTGCATTCGAATTTCCCGCCTCAGATATTTATATTCTTTCAAAGTTTATTTATTTTAAAACAATGATAGGGCGAATTTCTAAATTTTATTAAAATAATATGGCAATCTAGACTAGTCAAACTTCGAAAGGAAGAGGGGATCAATCCGAAAATTATGATTCTTGTTTAAAACGAGTGATTTCAAACTTTTACATGTTAGATATCGCTGGTCCATCCTTTCAATCAATTCAAAGACATTTGAAATGCATAAATAACAGTCTGCATTTTTTTTCTGCTTGAAATAATTCCATTTTTATGTTTTTGGGCAGACAGACCACCGATGGAACAACGTTTCTTCAGTGGCCAGAGGAAGACGGCTGTAGCCAACTTGAGAATCCTTGAGTAAACCTGCAATTTTCCAAAAGCACCAAGCAATGGTGCAGTTGTTCTACTACGAAAGTCGTGGCAAATGCTGCTTGAAATTCCTGAACAACGAAGGCTTCCCCAACAAGATCCTCTTGTTCCCTGATGAGGGTTGGGCAGCTCCGGCCACCTGCTCCCATTGGATTTTGAAAACGCCCTGGTGGAGTCGTACCCGTTGCAAAGTGATCGAAATCAGCGGCACCAAGCGCTATTCGACTAGGGCCAAAATGGTGGACACTGGCAAGGGAACAATGTGGATCAAAGGGCGATTCAAGACGGGTTCGGACCCCGACTTCCAGCTTTTTCTCACCACGCACGTGTCGCCCTCCGACTTCAAACTTGGGTACAGCATGACCGGAACCCTGGAGAGGGGCGACAGAAAAAAAGACAGACGATTGCAGCTCACGCATTATGCCATGATCAAACGAAAAGAATACTGATCAACGAGGTGCTTGGGCAACCCCCCTCCCCAAAGAGGTACAATGAAGTTTCCGTGTTTGCAATAGTCGTTGCCAAAAATTACCCGAGTGGCTTCAGTGTCCATTGTTCGAAGTGCGCAGGATGCCAAAAGGATGTCATCCAGACTTCAGCAAAATTGATGGCTTGTTATTTTTTATTTTGGGGTGCTCCATTTTATGAATTGGTTGCGTGGGTCGACATCCGAATTTCATTGAAAGCTAATGACGAATTCCAGTAGTCAACTTTTCATTTCCTCTTCAACGAACTCTTTGATTCGATTAAGTATTGCGTCCTCTTTTGGCTGCATTTCAGATGCACGCCATGGACGACTCCTCCCACATGACTAAAATACCTTGAAAATGCATTTTTCTAATAAAAAATGCATTTGGGGAAATGTATTTGTAGCTTGAAAATATCACATCGCCGTTTCAGAAGTGGCACAACTCAAAATGTTTCATTCTAAGATAAAGTTTAATGCATATTAATCAGAGATGGGTATTTGCTAGTTGATTAATTCATCAATTAATACTAACGACTAATTCTTCATGTATTAGTCATGACTAATGACTAATTTGGTCAGTCATTAGTCATGGCCCTTTCGATGGATGATTGATTAGTCGTAATCTAGACTATAATTAGACTAATATACGTTAGTCATTAGTCTTATATGCAACGACTAACTGTCTAACTTCGTGTCTATTCATTTAACTTGGTAACTGTCTAAGCAAATTTGCAAATTTTACGACAATTTTCTCAAATTTTAAAAAGTTTTTGCAAATTCTCGACTATTATCCTTATCCCAATAATCGGCAATTTTTAAAATCTTCCACAATTTTGCTAATATTCGAAAATTTTCGAAATTTTTCACGATTTGGCAATTGTTGAAAAATGTGCCAACTTGTCGCAAAATAAAAAAAAAAATGTCGAAAAATGTTCCTAACCGTCGAAAATGTGCACTATTGTCGAAATATTTGCAAAACTGTCATAAAAATCTTCCAAACTGTCAACAAATTCGCAAAAATTATCGAAAAATTAGCAAAATTGTTAAAAATTATCCAATTTTATCAAAAAACTAGCCAAACTGTCGAAAACTGGAAAAAATAGCCTTACTCCGAGACTATTTAGTCATCAATTTTAGTCATTCATTTTAGTGATGATTAAAAATTGTATTCGGCTAAAAAAATTATTCGTTATTCTGATCCAGCGACTAATATGATTGACGGTCGATTAACGACTAATTAAATTAGTAATTTTAATTTAAGATTGACTATTTCAATCGTCTAGTTTAGCTTTAATGGAAAATTTATTCGACTGATGCCCAACATTGATATTATGCACCATATTGTATTATAAAATAAAGTGACACTATACTGTCATTTATCTGAAACTATGGTAGGCTAAGATGTATCGTTTCTCTGAATATAGAGCTTCTTTTGCTTGACTTAATCTAGTCTTAAACCAGAAATTGAAGTTGTGTCACTTCTGAAGCGGAATTGAAATGGATTTAAAAATATATGCTGATTGGAACATTCATGGTCATTCTAAATGCATCACTAATATATTGAACAATATATTATATTGATAATGCAATACTGGATGTTCCTTTAATGCATTGGTGAACAGCTTTATATAAGCACATTCGTAATGCAATGCGGTCAGTGAAAATGTGTTTTAGAAATACATGTATATTATAGTTACTATAATTTTAAATATATTTTACTCAACCGAAATGTATTTTAAAATTTAGTGCAAGGTAATGGTCATTTAGATGTGAGGCTCTAGATGATTTTTTCTTCGGAACGATGCAATGTGTTTAAAAAAGATTCTAATATAAAAAAACTTTTAAAAAATGCAAGTTTGCTAAGAATTGGATAATAAATGGTCATAATATTCAAATTCATATATACTAAGCGTCTTGTTTTACGACTCTTAAGTGATATTGCTTAGTCTGAAATGTTCCAGAATGGCTCGTTTTTTCTCACAAAAAATGGTCGTAATAGAGATATGGTAAAAACAACCGAAAATTACTGTAACCTCTTGGGACGACAGTCGGCACAACGTGGGTATTGTCTGGCTATAAAATAGTTCACTGTACTGCTTTGTTATAGATGCTGATGGTACTTTCATCTTGCGTTTTATTAAAAAATTGTATTATATTATCATCAAACTTCATGAATGTTGCCGTCCATAAATGGCGTCAAACAACCTTTTTTACTCCGTGCTTTGCCTTCTTTGCATTCTCATCACAAAATCAAGCTCAGACACCCACCGGCTGTAAATGACGTCATAAGTTACTGACTCCTGCATTTACATCTTAACATTTGCTTCAACATTTTAAGTTATTTTTATATTAAATTTAAATTCGATCAGTGTAATGTTAATGACCCCCTCAGTTGAGAGGCTAGAAGCACAACTCAGATTTGAGGTCTGGAGATCAATAGATCAATCCACCAATTTGAAGAATTACCCAAATTGAAAAGTGCATTTGGAAAATTATACAAATTACAAATTGTAACGCATCGTGATTGCATTTCAAAATAATGCAATCACGATAATGCAGTGAAATGCATTTCAAAATTCATTTTAATAACGCAAAATGCATTTTAGAATTAATTTTAATATCGCAAGAAGCATTTTGCATTGTTGTACAGTACTGCGTTTCTTTTGAATGTGAAAAACAGTTTTTCTGTATAAATCATGTCTAATTAAAATCCAATATTCAAATCTCAACGAAAATACAGTATAGATTAAATATATATTATAAATATTATATTATATATATATATATATATTTATATGTATTTTATGTATGTACACATTTCACACTGTACATGCATAATATAGATTGAAAAATTATGATGCATTTTAAAATGTCAACCCTCTACTTGACTTTATTTTCTGATTTTTTGTATATATTTCAGAATTTTTGAATTATTGGAGTCAACGTAAAATGTTTTTATATAATGCAAGCAAGTACATTCATTATATTTCAGAAATACTTAAAAAGGTGGCCATTTCAATAAGTTTAAATAGAATATAAAATACATAGTGTTTATTATTCCTCAATTAATGCAAAAATACCAAAATATATACAAAAAATTAAAAAATATAGTCAATTTCGACGATTATCTATGAAAAAAATGAAGTAGCAGACGACGTTTGGCTAAAAGTGTTGCCAATCAAAAATGTCTTCACAGTTTCATTATTAAAATTCAGTTTGAAATGCAATCAAGATAATTCAGTGAAATTCATTAACGATAATACAATCACGAAAATGCAATTTGAAAGTGCATTTCAAAATTCATTTTTATAACCCTAAAAAGCATTTCAAAATTCATTTTAATAACGCAAAATAAATGTTGCAATTTTGTATTGTTGAACTGCATTTCTTTTCAATGTGAAACGCAGTTTTTTGGTATAAATCATGACTAATCTATCTAGATAAATTTTCACTGAATTTTATTTGCAATAGAAATGCTCATTTCTGTCCAATTTGAGTTTCGGGTATTTTTTCCTTAATCATTAGGCTAAGTTTTTATGAATTTTCTCAATAATGTTTTCTCGCACAATGGGCACTGATAACAATAAATACTGACAAATGTATATACAGCATTATCGTCTGTAAATGTGTTTAGCAAATGTTATTCGTCGCATGCATCGGCTACGTTACTGATCATTTTCATTTATATGTATTAGTTAATACATACCCATGTTCCCATTTTGTACGCTTAAGTGTGTGTACAACGTCAACTCAAACCGGAATGTACATGTTGTAAATGTAATATTGAGGTTGCCCCTTAATTGTACTTCCATAAGAGCTATTTCTGTTGCTCATCCATCAATGCCTAAACAAATCTTTGTACTTCAAGAATGAAACACTTTCGAATACGGTTCTATTTAAAACTATGTATTAGTACGCCTAATAATACTATACTAATAATAAATGTTTCGAACTTCTGCATAGATGAACTCTGAATGTTTAACTCGCATCTTAGCGAACTATTTCTTTGGTAGACCGATGAATACATTAATGTAAATGCTTGGGACTAAAGCTTTGGCTCATTTTTCAGACAAATAAAGAAGTACATTAATCATGCATCCGTGATTTTATTTGAAAATGACAAAAAAAAACCAGACCAGCGAAGTATTGATTGTAAACTCTCAGTTATCTACATTCTATATATCTTCTTAGGCATCCTGTGCCTACATGCAAGAAGAATTATAGGACTACTGAAAGCTTTTATGGGCTATATACTGTATTCGTCTTTCATTTTTAACATAAACCAGACATTTTAATTTTGCAAATGGGAAAAAAACCAGTAAAATGGAACAAATAAAAAAGAATTGTTAAAAATACTTTCGTAAATATGGAGTCGTTCATCTAGGTCGTCTGGTTATTTTGGCGAACCCAGCAGATTCATAGTGTATATTCAACGTTAAACAAATTATACAAGATGTGTAAATTTCATTTTCATCAAGTGGTAGGGATATATGATAATTATGATGCGAGTTCTGCATTGGGGCCATTCAAAAAGGACGTCCACAAAATTTGCCCAAAATTGGACTCCCCCCTACCCCCTGTTCGCATTAATTTTGTCCGATCAAACAAGACCTCCCCCCCATTCGGACGTCCAAAACTTTCAATTTGTCCTCCGAATCTGTTGGAAATTTTTCAAATTTCTCCTCGGAAACTGTTGACAATTTTACAAACCTGTACTTGAAAACAGTTGAAAATGTGGAAAATTTGTACTTGGGAAAATGTTGCGAGTTTGTCCTCGTGAAAACTTGGAAATTTTTGCAAATTTGTCCACGAGAAAACGTGGAAAAATTTGTAAAGATGACCTCGGAAAAGGTTGAAAATTTTGCGAGTTTATGCACGAGAAAAATGAAAATTTTGCAAATTTGTACTGGAAAAATTTGAAACTTTGCGAATGTACCCTGAGCTTTTAAGTTCTCTGACTTTTCCAGGTTTTGCAGGACTGGAGATACACCGTTTACTGACTTTTGCAATTTATAGCACTTTACCTATTCAATATTGCGCTCAATTTCCCTTTTACTTTGGGACCAGATTTTATTTGACATTTTGTGTTATCGAGTGGACGTCCGAGTTGGTCATACCCCCTCATCTCCAACTGTCCACGTTGTGTCCATGACTCAACCTATCCCCCCTACCCCCTACACATGAGGACGTCCTTTCCTTTTTTGAATGGCCCCAAAGGCACTACCAATATTTTATTTCATCTCAACGTTTTGGCTCTAGGGCTTCTTCGGGAGCTGAGTAGAGTTAAAAACGAAAGATATTGTGAAACAAATTTCAAATCTAAACATTTAAATTTTTTTAAATAAATAAACTACTTAAAATTGAGTGATTTAACATAATGTAAATTACATTACTTTCAATTGTTTTGGAACAACACTTTTTTCCTGAGTTATTATAAGCAGGATTACTAAAGCCACAAATTTAACCTTAAAGTCTCGCCACAGAGGGGGTTCCAATTCAATGGTGTGGTGGTGGAGTCCTAAATATTGTAAAAGGTACATTCTTGTTCACTTTTAGGGAAACAATGAAAACGTGAGAAAGGAAAGTATTAATCACGTTTTCAGTGTTTCCCTAAAAAGTGAATAAGAATGTACCTTTTTCAATATTTGTGACTCCACTACCACATTAGGCCAAAAAATTCGATTTTTGTGTCCTCAAATTGAATTGAAACACCCTCTGTGGCGAAATTTTAAGGTAAATTTTTGATTTTAGTAATTCAGTATATAGCTCATTCATGTAAAAAAGTTTTTAATGCTTTGTTTGGAAATTTCATCATTTTTAACTTTACTCAGCTCCTGATGAAGGACTAGTGCCGAAACGTTGAGATAAAATACAATATTGGTACATGTAGTCCCTATGCAGAACTCGTACCATAATTATACAGGATGAAGTCAAAATAACAAAATACTTTTTCAATAACAGTAATCAGTCATTTCACCTATTAGAAATTTTAAATTCACTTTACAGGTATCCTAAGAAATTTCAAATTTAACTTCTCTAACTGTTGAAGGTTTTTCAACAAATCTGTCTGACCAACGACAAAATTAAAATATGCCAATGTTATCCACGACTTTGCAAATTGTGTTTTACATCGATATTTTGAAAAATAAGCATGAAAAGGTTTTGAAATTTTTAATTATTTGTATTTGGAAAATGTTGAAAATTGTGCAAGTTTGTACTCGAAAAATGCTGTAAATCTTGAAAATTTGTACGCTGAGAAGATTGAGAATTTTGCCAATTTGTCTTCAGAAGCTGTTGAAAAGTTTGAAAATTTCTCCTCGGAAACTGTTCAAAATTTTACAAATCTATACTACCAAGCAACTGAAAATGTTGCAAATTTGTGCTCGGAAAACGTGGAAAATTTCGCAAGTTTGTCATTGGAAACTGTTGAAAATTTAGTAAATTTGTCCTCCGAAATAAATTGTTGAAAATTTGGCAAATCTGTACTGAATTTTTTTAAAAGGTTTGCAACATAGAAGCACTAATTTTTGATTGTGACAACATTAATACGTATAACTTTCATGACTTTTTCAAAATAATTCATTCTTCACTGACTTTTCCAGAAATTTTCAAGTTCCCTGACTTTCCAAGTTTTCCAGTTCTGGGGGAACACTGCTTAAGCGCGGTATAAAAGAAATTTTCAAAATTCATTACTATAGAAGACTATAGTTTTTTAAAACTTTGGAATTTATGCACAATGCAAGGTAGATGCAGGTTCGATTGCCGGGTCGGCTATCATGATTGTGATTTTTCATGGCTTCCCACAAACCCACCAGGCAAATGCTGGGTAAGTTCCCATATTAAATCGACCATAACTGAATTTCTTTCCAATATCTTCCACCTCCTTGTTTAGTTTAGGTTCTTTCCCTGTCCCCAACAGTGAATTTCGTCATTATTGCCGGTCCCAAGTTCGGGTAATGGCGAAGGTTAGACAGATGAAGGGCGATGCACTATCTGCTACATAACTGACAACACGAAAGATTAAGTCATGAATAGTATGGCTTTCAGAAATAAAGTGACCAGATTATTTTGTATATTTGATTAAACAATCACAACTATTGTGTATGAAGCATAATATTGGTTTTTTAAACAAAATAATAAATATTTTGATAAAAATGATTTGGAAATTTACAATTCGATGCAATTCGATTTGGATGTCGTACAAATAATAAATTTAAATCAACTTTATTTCGGAATGAACAGGTGTAAGTTTTTGAATATTAAATTAGATTCACGAAATATGCATTATTTCACAAAGAACTTTTCAAAATGACATCATTCCGCAATTTTGCAACATTGAAATGTGGCAGCAGAAAAATTGCAAAACATGGGTGTCAAAAAATGAAATCGAATTACTTTTTGGACCATAAAAGGCGTATATCAATTGGATAAATTCAACATTTCGCAAAAAAAAAATCATATGTGGTCAATAGCATGCCATGGTTTACTCTTGAGGATATGTTCATATGATCACATGTTTTGGTTTGAACTTGCATGAATTTAGATATTTTACCACCAGATAAATATAGATATTTCAAAGGTAAGCTTAAGATGATGTGATGTTCATTATTCGTTTAAATGAAAGATAAAACAAATTTATATTATTCTGAACCTATAATATAGTTGTGCAAACACATTTGAGAAAACTAAGTTTGTTTTTTCCAACCAAGACAACTTTATTCATCAAAAATTCCAGACTAATTAATGATGCCGATGAAATAATATTTATATTCAAAAACTTTGTACATTTTCATTTGACAATGCATTCGAAATTATCTTCATGGAATAATGTTTCGACTTCAATGTAGTTATTAATTCTGCATAAATCGAAATACACACATACAGTATTGGGATAAAAACGTATTTAAATACATGCAAAATTGACCTACTCACTATCTTAATGAAATAACACTCATGATCTGCTTAGCCGATTTTGTATCAATTTCACACAAAGTGAGCATTTGCTCTAAAAACTTAAGCATCTTATCAAACCGTGGTCAGCAGAGTGTCCAAACTGAATTTGTTTTTCCAACGGGAATTCCTTTTAAAATACTTCGATTTTCGAATCCTGTCGATTTGAAATCGCAAATTAATTAAGCAACATTCCAGAAAGAAATATTAAAATAGCAAATTTCACGAAAACAAACCCCCTCCAAAACGATTGTTTCAATGTAACTATAGAAAATTTAGACACAACTTTTTAAATTAAAAGTGGATGAAACTGACTGTTTGTCATCAAAAAACTTTAAAGATTTTGGTATAATTACTCGTGACAATGCGGAAAGACAACTAAATTTGTGTACCATTTCCGACTCCTCCCCTCCTTCCTTTTAAACGACTGCATTTTACAGTTATTGAATTTTTGAAATGAACGGCTTATAAACACGAATTTTGATGTTTAAAATTTGATGAAACATCAGGGAGAAATTCGGTGAAAATGCAGGTAGAAACCACTTAGTTACTGTCGCTTTTCCGACCCATTTCACCCAAACAATTGTATCTACATGTATATACAGGGTGTTTTTGAACTCAAGGTACAAACTCAAACTGGTGTTAGAGTGAACTAAGGTGAACATTTTTCACCATAGAACCTAGGTTCCAAAGGTCACTATTAAAAAGTTACATGAAATTAACATTGGCACAGAATGGTTTACATGGAATTAATGTTGGCACAGAATGGTTTACATGGAATTAATGTTGGCACAGAATGTT
>JAQGAO010000493.1:0-33557 GCA_034697705.1 Ommatoiulus sabulosus | reverse complement strand
CAACAGTGGGTTAACCTAGAGTTACACAGTGGGTTAACCCTGGGTTATTCTTAACCTCTGTTGGTGCAACCGGCCCTTAAGGGTTATCGCCGTTTTCAAATCAATGAATGAACTTCTTTTCACACGTGACTTCACGACTGCCAAAAGTGTCATTCGTATAGCTTCTGTCAGAGTACCCCCATTAAGTGTCGACTAAGCAATCTCTACAACCAAACCAAATGCTTGAAGATGAAAAAATTTCCCAACAAACGATACAATTGTGTAGTACTTCTGCATTCCGTAAAGTTGAAATTTTCTGTTTTTCTGTTCGTTAAAAGCAGAATAATTACGTTCATTTCAAAAATACCTTAGAAATTCGACAGTGAAATGATCTTCGATCGCATACTTTCCAATCGGATCATCAAATGGTGTAAATCTGCTGTATTTTCAATTTCAAAGTTGAAAAGCTTCAATATACGTTCTCTACAGTGACCGTGGGGCCACCAGTCTGCGGTTTTTGAGGGACAGACTCATCATATGTGGCCACACAGGTATATCTACTTCCTCGCACCCTTTGTAAACTGCATGGATGAAAAAGTGTTAAGATCCCCATAATGACTCCTTTTAAATTCTATAAAGAGCAGAAAATTGGTGTTTTTGTGCCTAGAGTGAATCACGTTTGAATTTAATCCGATAAGTTAATGATTGGTAGCCAGCAGGCTGAGCATTTCTGCTCCACTTTGCCAATTGGCCTGATTTTGACGCGAAGCAAGTGGGGAGGCGCGTGGGCGATCGGAACAGGTGCACGGCGATCGGCCAGGGTCGTGATGCCAACCCGGGGAGAGTTTATTTGCCCCGGCTCACCATTGGACAGCACCGTGTCCACCTACGCAAGGCCACCGCCGCCAGGTGCTCGAATGGGGATAAAGGATGAGGGGAGCCCCTTCGATCTTCAAGGTTGGGCAACCCTGGCTCAATGAGGAAAGACAGTCGAGCCAGCCTTCTTGGCGCTTGTCTGGAAAAGACAATGGGACTTAACATTCCTTTTATCTTAAAGTAACCCGGAACTGCCTCAGATATCGTCGTTACTTACTGGGTCGTCCATGGTTTGGAAGGAGGGGGTTGCTGACTTGCGCGAGATAGAAGTGTTAATGTTCAACATACTGTAGATAAAACAACCCTAAAAACCTGCAGGAATGATTACGTTTATCCAACCTAAAATTGGATAATGTAATTAACTCGAAAAGCATCGTCGTTTCGAAAAAAAAAATTATTCGCATTTCTTGAAGGACACAAATTCCGAAAAGTAAACAAGTCTTGTTGGTGCGATCAACAAATTTCCTATTGACTTCTCTGATCATTGCATTTTGGGGAAAATGTACAGTAGGGTAACTGTTGATATCAAAATGATCATGTATTTCAAAAAGCAATCATCGATAAACGTCAATTAGTTTTTCGTATTACGGTTTCTCGGAAATTACTTGAAATGAAATGGTGGGTTACAAATGAATTTATCTTGAAAGCATCATTCCTAGGTAGGATGATTGCCTTCAATTCAAATTAATATGCTACAGTCAGCACATGAGTTTCGTGCGGTGGTGGTGGTGGGTGTTACATAAACGACATTGGACTAAGAGTCCAAAGACCCCAACAGCATCAATTAAATTGGATTTTCATAAGTTTATGGCTATCCTTAGATAATCCATTCCAATTTCGAATTACACGTGAGAAGTTTTACATTCATATTGCCAGTTTTACCGTAGTAGCTTTGAAAAATTTCTGCCACGAGTTCTTTGTTGTGTTAAGCAAGGTTAATCTCTCAAAGACGCCCGCAGAGTGTCCCAATCCAGAGAATGGAGCATAACAGTCACAGTCTTTTCTTTGGTATTGTCCAGTAACGATCACCTGGCAACTCTAAGCTGTACCATTTCCACTTCCTGTATACAAGACCGATTCTAAAGAGATTCCAAATAGGGCAACGGTATTCCACGAGAGGACGTACCAATGTCTTATATCCAGCTTCTTTTACATTTTTAGGCCAGTCACAGAACACTCTCAAGACATATCAGCAATTAGGATGACCCCCAGATATTTCACTGAGGTGACCACTTGCAAGGGCACACCTTCCAGATTGTACTCCGGAATTACTCGAAGTCTTTTACGGGATATCCGCATGACCATACATTTTTTATTGTCCAGTTTAAGCTGCCAGCTTCTATACATCATACAGATAGGGCATACAAATCACGAGTGATTGGAAGAAACCATTATTAGTTAACTTAGCATAATGAACGAATTTTATGCAACAAACGTTTTCCAGATTTTAACATTGCGATACTTACTGGAAAAAAAAAAAAAAAAAAAAAAAAGTTCCAAAGATGCAAGGAACACAAACACTTGGAAAAAAAAGTTGTTTTTTTCCTCATTCTATTAAATTACTGTATATCATCTCAGAAACTACTCAAGGCATGACGAAGTACACTTACAAATTGTTATGGTTCGATCGCGCCTTGTAAATAGGACAGAAGCAAAATGCTTAACGACGAGACGAACCGTTCTCGAGCTGATTGCATTGATTCTTAATCAATGCAGATTACTGTATACCTCGTAAACTGCTTGAGGTGAAACGGTGCTTTGGACGAGGCGTTTTTTTCTTCTTGTTTTTATGGCTATAAGTCGATCCATGACGTCAGACAGGTTTATCCCTCAACCTCCCTTATAAGAAATGAAAACATAAAACATCAGACAGCATTGCTGAAAGATGAATCATTGGTTGAGCTCGAGGCGTTTGGGAGCTCCTATTAGCTCAAAGTTTAACGTCTGGCAACAACGGCTTTTCGGAAATGCTCTATACAGTGCACGCTATTTCTGGTAGATGGCGATGGTGCTGCCTTTGCTCAAGTTTCATTGTTTTGAACCTGCTACTGGGGTAAATAATAAATCTGTCACTTCCGTTTTTGAAACCATGTTTTTTTTTTTCTTTTCTCAATTGAATTTTTCTTAATTTGGCTTCATACATGTACATTATATACATGTATTTGTTTAACTCAAGGAGGTTCGTCGAACCTCCTTCAATTTTTCCCAATGGTCCAATCGATACATTTAGTTATAAAAATGAAAACTAAACGTTTGGCATTTCGAGCAGTTTCCGAGATATTGCTCCAAAAAGTTAGCGTTTACTTTAATCTATATATCAATCAATGTTAAGTAAAAATGAATAATCAAAGTTAAGGCCTTTCCGAGATACTCCAAATGTCAGTTCCTCGTCTAAAAATATAGTAAGTTTAGGAATCGGTTTTAATTCATGCACACCGCTTTCATAATTTCGTCGCCAGGGGTCGGAAGATCTTCGAGTTGCCTTCATTCCAGCAAATCTGGGACGCATATTTGCGAGCATTTCATCGCCGTCGCACTCGGAAGCTGCATATTATTGCACCTTGTTGCGATTGCCGACTGACAAATAGGTTGAGAATGCAAATCGTTTTTCAAACCTGTATTACTTTGGTATTACGCGTGTGGGCAGGACACCACCGACTTTCGCATTTGAAGGCCATTAGAGGGGGTGAACGTTCCTCGAGTGAAGCCAATAACATATACGTATAGTGCAGGTGACACATATTGCGCTTATAACGAAGCAATTTTTGCGTGGCGCATTGCATAGGTCTGTATCACGCATATGCTGCGAAAAACTGTAAACATGCTTCGTTATCCTTATCTTTAAATAATTGACATGCTCTAACAAACGTTTTTCCATACATCCCAACAAACCGTCCCGTATACAAAATATGACAATCAGTGCAAATGTCGGTGCCACTTAAAACATGCAGTCTACGAATCAGGGAATTGGTCAAAATGTCTCCGTGTGAAAGGAGAAATTTAAGCTCTAAAGCCCATAATACACCAAAGAAAAATTGGAAATAGAAATATAAATGAAAATGGAAAATCGGTGTGTACCAAAATGCTCCAAAAATCGGAAATCAGATTTCTAGAAATGGAGCGTACACACCAAAAATTAACCATGCTGAGAAAACGCGAAAATCGGTTTTTAATTTTCCAAAATGGCCGCTTCAGAAAATGGTGTCAAATTTTTTTGATTTTCCATTTCTCATTTCGGTTTTTATTTTCGGTTTTTTCGTTGGCGTGTACGGAACTTAATAAAAATGACATTGGAATCATTTGTCGAAAATTTCAGGTAAATGCAGTGTGTGTTTCAAAGTAAAAATAATGTGATATGTCATTTTATATCACGTATTGGTCAGCAGTTCCTTGCTTTATTAAAGTGTTCAGAAAAATGCTTCAGTTTTTTTTATGCCTTTGGTTGAAAAATAATTATGCTATCAAAAACATTTTCCAAAATCAAGATGGTTATTTGAGATTTTTTAAAAATTCACTTAAAGTAGTATAGCAGTTTTATACAAATCAGTGATGTTGTTATTCATCTTAATATTTGGAGAATTATATTTCTCCGTGTCGCGGGTTATCCGGGAAATACAATCGTGCGTCTCATCCGTGATTGGATCATGTAATTCTTATACTCGTGGAAGTGAGATGCAAACTTTGAATTACTGTTCCAATAAGCGTTTCGTGAATAATATTTTCGTATAAGTTAATTAGCTCTAATAGTATCTGAAATGCAGAAGTTGGTTTTCTCATACGGTATTATCTCGATGCACCAGCTTTCGCAGCTAGCAAAGATGGCCGACAAGTTCACCCTCTGGTGGATGACGTCATGCGCATAATATACGTATACTGTCAACACAAAACATTATGTAATGTTTTTTATTTCTTGAGCGAAACATTCCTAGAGTGCGCAGACTCATCCGGGTATCACCTTCCTCCTCATTTCAGCGCTTGCTATTGGTCGATTCGCCATGGGAAAGTCCTTATCTCTAACAATTACAGGTGCAAACGAGCGAAGAAAGAACCGAAAATATGTACGTGCTTGCAAAGTGAATCAAATAAAGGAATTTAATCGATGTTTTTCCGTTCACCTTTCGAGTGCAACGTGTCTCAGCATTCGCATTCCAATTTTATCAATCACTCCGCTTTAATAAATAAAAATATATGCGATAGTGCGTCGATCTCGGAGCTGAATCATGTATCGAAATAGTTCCTTTTCCACATGTCCGCAACCGATTATGATGCAACGAACGAGGGGAAATTGGAACACGTTGCGCCACGGTGGGAAAGACGAGAAATAAACGTGAGGTGTATGCCAAGGCTTATCAACATTGCAACGTATAGATTATGGAGATTACACCGTTTTATTCAGGTATATGTTTACTATAGGCAATTCACGGTCAACGTCTGGGTTTTTTCGTTCGTGCTGATGAAATCACAGCTCTTTTCTGAATTTCCAAAAACAGCAGTTAAAATACGCAGTAACGAAATCAAAAAAACCCATCCGATTTATTTGCAGATGTAATAAACTGGATTGTTTAGTCTATCACGAATTTAGGTGAATGTATTTGGCTAATATACTATTCGCCACTTAAAAGTCGGAAGTGCTGTTATGCGTTGGCCCATTTGGCCGCCATGTTGGAACACCAACCGAATGCTTTCCACTAAAAATGTTATAATGGATTTTGGCTGCAGATTATAAATTAGCTTATCGTGTAGATACAGCGTGTCCACAAAGTCTTTGAACAATGGTCATGATAAAATTACTCATGTAAATTGTTCGAAGGCTTTGTGGAATTCCTTATACTGTACTGCAATAAATATGACAAGCATTACGAGAAAATATCATTAATCATTTCCTAAAATACAGTATATACTGTACAGATGCATTTATTGTTAAAAATATTGTGTCATAATTTGTTACAGAGCGCCGCAAAAGTAATGCCTCCCTCTTTGACTCATCATCATCTTTCGTCCTCATCACCTCTTTCACGGCCAGCAAGCCTAAACGCAGAAAAATGAAAGGGGTAAGGGATCAAAACCCAATTACGGAGTGCACAGGGGGCAATTCATAAATCACGTCAACCCGCATGCAAATTGCGGGGTGGCAACAAACCGGACGCATTTTTCTGGCGTTCAAAGAGATGACATCCCTTGGAAATCGATTATAAAGTAGGAAGAAACAGTGTAGTTAAATTAAATCCGAATTCAACCCCCAGCCTTTTTCATGACCCCGCAGTTTATTAGCCTTTCCTCCCTCGACCATTAAATCATATTTAAGAAAAGAAAGCGTGTAAAAAAATAATAACGATCGTCCATTCAAAGTCGAGTGGATTACATTCGTGTATTACACGATGGGCCGTTGGGGTCATTTTTTTTTTGCTCCTCCCCCCCTCGTACTCGTACTTTATTATCCGTGGCCAATTCGAAAGGGGCCATTTGGAAATTCTTAGCATTTTGACGCTTACTGCGTGTGGCAGGACTTGCGGTGTGCATGCATTAACGTCACTCCTAAACGAATATATTTGAATTTTAAATCCGCCCATCCCATATTTCCATGTACCTGACATGGGCTCTCATATAAATTTAATTCGTACACGTATTGCTAGCCTGAAACATGACTCCGATTGCAGATGCATTAAATATCAATTGAATGAGCGGTTAAAGGCGTTATAAGAGAATGCAGGTTCAAAAGATATACTTTTTCAAATTTCGGACAAAGGCTTTTTCCCAAACGAGGTAAATGTATTCAACATTTTCTTCAGAAAAGTTGAGAAAGTTCTTACCTGAAATGTTTGAATTTAATGATAATTCGCGAATGTGGAATAAAATTTCACTAAACTTTCATTTGATGATTATACATTTAAATATTCGAAATAATTAGAATTATTGTATAATCGTCAATAATCAGTAATATTGTATCGTTAATATTTTTAACGTTATGAGCATAAGCGACAGCTAAACTCTGAGAACAGTAAACCCTGAAAAGGTTAACAAACGATACCAAGATTTACAGAAAGTTCTAAAAAATTATCTGAAGAAATCGACTATTCTTGTCCAAATTAGGAGCAAGAAGGTGATTAGTGAGAAAATCTTGATAAAAGTTACAGTTTTTGGATAATTTTGATAACAGCTCTAGGAAACCGGAAAACCTGATAAATTTCAGAATTTGGACATTTATTGGATATAAAAACTTGACTTTTCCCATAACATTGCACGATATACGTGATCGAATTTTGAAATGCAACTGGAGAAAATGTGTGTAAAAACTTCTGTTCTTATGACCTTCTAACAGACATCTTTCGCGTGCGCTTATCGATGAAAAGATAACAGCATGACTTGATGAAATGTTTTGATTATGCATTCACTATTCTTTAATCGTTAATATTTTTTTTCGATTTCACAAAATAAAATCATTTTTCTTTAATTCGATAAGATTTTATTATCTTTAAATGTTAAGTTATATTGCTTCTAGCTATTATACTTTTCAAAGTATTTATTTCTCTTCAAAAGCTTTCACAAATGCCATAAAAGGGACGACACAATTTGCTCGTTTAAACCGTTGTTCGTATTATAAGAAGTGAGAAAAAACAATTTTAACAATGAAAACCAAATGTCAAAAAATTCAACATATACAAATACTTGCACTACAATGTTTTATTATGCAAACTCTTGAAGTACACAATTGCATAGCATAACCTGCTATAACAATTGTTTGTTTCTTTAGAGACATTTTCTAAAAAGATTTAGACTCGTTAAACGAAACGTATCGTGAAAGTCGGAAATATTCGGAAAGTCGAAAATTCATTCGTCGTAACCGATTTTTTTCTATTTCCGACTTCGTCTTAAACGGAGAAATTAACATTATTGAAATAAAGTAAACATTATTAGAAAATTTGTGTTATTAAGCGAGTTCGTCATAATGGGGTTCGATGGCGTTCTAAATAAATGTACATATTACAAAACGCTCTAATGACCCGTTTTTATGCACACCTTTGCCAGCAAATTATTTAATAAATTCTTTTACAGAATAATGCAAAACGGATATAGCCCCTTGTTGAGAATGCGAGGTATTTATGGCACCTAGAAATTCTCCTTAAACATATTCCTAACTACGCAAGCAACACGATGCCGTTGCCTTTTAAGTAAACATCATCAGATAAGATGTGAAAAGTGACGAACATTCTCCAGAAGTAGCCCAACATGGCGGCCGTCCGCCCGGCTTCAGATTCATGTATTCCCCAGGCGCAATGAGTGACAACGTCGAAGAATTTAAGGGGTGTTAATTAATCAAAATTGCACTTTGGCCCGTCATACCTTTGATTTCAAAGACGCCAACATGTGTTACCAGAAAAATAAATACGGCGCCAAAAGAATGACGTCATTCGCGCCCGGATGTGGGAAAGCCGTTTCACTGGCAGAGCTTCCCGTCAAAAAAGAAGGTTGGCCAAGGCGACGAGCAGTCGCCCTTCGATTTTACGGAAAAGCATAAAGTGCCAAAATATTATTATAAACATGTTTGCAACTTTATGCTCAACATTTACATCATAAACCGCATTTATGTCATTACGTCGCTAAATTAATTCCGTTAAATTAGCATTCATTGCTTTGCCGTTAGAAATAAGCTGCAGCGCTGCCGGTTCCGTTTTCGTGTGAACAACTTCCAAAATGTCAGGTCAAAATGTGACTCTTAATTAGGGTATTCGAACAGAAATGTTTTGTTGAAAATTTGTCGAAAATATGTGCAAAGCAAATACTGTACAAATTACAAAAAAATTATCAATAAAAATTAAATTGAGCTCAATTCAAAAAGAACGTCAAAGGTAAATTTTCCAAGTATATATACCGTATAGCGAATCGAAATACTTAACAAGTACATGTACATGTATATGTTCTAATAGTCTAAAAATGAACAAAAGATTTTTGCCGATTTTTTGTAAACATTGTTCTTCCCGAAATATATACACATATTTTTTTTGTTAATTTTTCATATTTCACGTGGATAATTTAATTGCCAATTTTTCAAACATTTTCTACATTTCAAGAAGTGTTACATTCATATTGTAGTTAAGAAAATTGTGGATTATTTCTGAAATTTCGGCAGTGATCTAAGACCAATCACAAAATTTCATCACCGGTAACACACTGTACAGATAAATGGGTGTGGTGCGCCTCTGTGCCTGTGGTGAGTTTGAGATCACCCCCGGAAATGTAAGAACTCGCAGATTCGGACTCCAAAAGCCCACTCGTAAGCAGAGTTTCCTTAATTAAACAAATCAAATTACGCAGGTCCACCCCAAAAAAGCCAGATTAATAAGCTAGAAATTATGAATGACTAAAGATAGAACAGGGTATAGGCTGTTCCTGTTTTGTGCGGGGAGATCCTCGCCCCCTGCTTCCGCACCCACCTGTCTACAGCAGCCGTGGCATAAACCTCTGCAAAATTGCCATTCTTGGTCAATACTGGACCCCCTCACACTATGTGAGTCACCCACATATCACGTTTTCATTCTGAAAAATGTAGAAAAATGCATCGAAATCATCGGCGGCCATGTTGGAAAGCAATTTCTGACGTTTTTCAATGGGGGTTGCCGCATAGTTCATCAGTTTGCAGAGGAAGAATTATAAACAAAATTTACTTCAGAAAGGAACCAAAATGATTTTCTGTATAGCCAGTACAATTGTGCACCAAAAATAAGCTCACTATCTTAAATCCCCAAAGGTGGCGCTGGAGTGAAAGGATTTAACATGGCACCGCTATTGCAGTTGAGAGGCGAACACTTAATAAGGGATACTCATAAAATAGATGATATTCTTGTAAATGAAATGAACATATTTTGCGGAATTGTAATAGAAGATCTCAACACTCACATAAATGTAAGTATATTCAGACTAATATTCTGTAAATTTCAATGTTAGATTTGTACAAGGTAGAACAGATGGGTAAAATGCCCCGAATTCCATCGAAAATTTGAGAATCTTCGGAATAAAATTTAATGAACCCACCGACCTAGAGACAATGCCTGAATGGTTCATTAAAATTGAGGATATACTCAAGCCAAGTTTGTTGACGACTTGACGTAGACAAAAGACAGTTCCCATAAATGTAGGCAGGAAAATCACTATGCTTGTTTAGAGGAATTTTAAAACACCTGAAAACATTTACGTTAAACTTATTAAATTTTGGATAAAAACCTGGAGTGATTCTGAACTATTTAAAGGGAAAAAAATGAGGAAGTCTCGATAAATTCAGAAAACTATTGGGGGCTGCATATTTGGAAATATTAGAGAAATGAATAGCACCTGACAGTAACGTGACCAATCACCTACCCTTACAAGTCTATAAAGCTCTTGGTGAAGTCATAAAAAGATGTGTCACATCTTGCTTTGACGATTAAACCATTTAATTAATCGCTTCCTCAATATACGTGCCTCTCAAGACATAAGTAGGTTTCTGTTCCAAATAACTGAAGTGCAGTCTTAATACGTGATGTCATTACAAAGCCCGTTTTGGCCACAACTGACCTTGGGCGTCGTTACATAAATCCCCCAGACAATAACAAGACCATTAGAAAACTATATCAAACTATATGAATGTGTAATTTTTTGGGGAAAAAAACACGATTACGTTCGAAGCACGGGAATTTCAGGTAATTCGATGAGGCTTAGTTTACGGAAATGAGCCATGGTAACTTTCAATTATCGAGCAATACGCGTAACATTCGTCTTGGAAAACAACATGATTAACACTTGCTGTACTTTTACGTTTCACGTTGCATCACACGAAATGTAGACATGTTATGATGCACGTAATTTTGAACGTGCCTTTTCAGCTGTGTATCATTTAGCAATTTAATGATAGGCTATACTCAAACGTCCTAATGTACTAAGTCCAATGAAAAAGCCGCTGACTTTAAAAGTTTTAGTATAGCCTGTCATTAATTATAACATACCTTAAATGTTCTAAATTGTATTTCAAGATTATTAATAAACTCATCATTTTTACTATATATCTCTATATATCTTTAATGATCCCAGTTAGTGTGTATCGATGATCTGGCAGTGACAAACACGATTGGTCTCTGATTATACGCTAATCTACAATGAATAAAAAACAAGCGCATCATGCAGTTGTCATAAACACCCAAGATACCAATCGAACTGACTCCTTACCTGATGGGACTTGGAAACAGTTGCTCATCATTTGTTTTTTAAACTATATTTATTTCAAGTAGCAATAGTTTCCTCCACCAGATTAGAAATTTGTCAAATCAAAACGTGTCACGTCACGCCTGTTATCGAACCCGAGATAAGAACCCTGCTTGCCGATGCCTGCATCCAGTTCCCACCAGACGGCGCGCCCAGGAAACGACGTCACTCGACCGCCACCATTTCTTAAGCTATACTTGTGTTGTTGTGTGAAATCCTGCAGTGACGGAAGCGGTGACAAGTCGGGGTTTTTGGAAAACGTAACTATCGGCTATTGACCCCGTTCAAAAAGTAATGTCGCAGTATATACATTGAACTTATCGTTACGCGGAGTCACCTGCATATATTTACTTAAGATGGGCAAATGTAAATACTATATATATGTTACAATGATTAAAAAAACAACTTTCGAAAGCTACTTTGGTTTTAAGAGACAAAATGTAGTTTCAAAACTTATTTTAATTTATTTTATAACTGTATATGTTGTAGACGTATAACGATTTAAACAAAGAGCGTTTCACGCTGCTTTGAACGATGTTGTAGAATTGTAGGAAAACATATAACGTTAGACTTGGAAGTCTGATTATGTACTCCTCAAATACTGGAATTTGAAAAAAACATGGTATACGAAACATGTATTTTAAACGTTTCTACAAGTAACTTAAGGGCTGATTGCACCAACAGTGGTTGGGGGAAAATGAATAGAAAGGTTAACCCAGTCAGTAGACAGGTTTAACCTCGGGTGGTTAGGAAAAACAACATGGCGGACACTACAGATGAATCTGATGAAGCTAGGGAATTGGACGATGCTAGCGAAGCTAGGGAATCTGGTCACACAAACCGTGGGAAAAGTATGCGCAATCTGGCTGCATTCATGCATTGGTCAAAGTTAGTTCCTTTTCTGTCCTCTATTTTGGTTTCAGCAGGTTAAACATGGGTTCCATAACCCTGGGGACATTTCATCGAGAGTTAATTGGTGCAACACAAACATCTAACCCGAAGGTTAACCTGGAGTTAAATTTTAACCCAAGGTTAGTAAGCCTCAGATTTTATCCTAAGTTGGTGCAACCGGCCTCAGTGTTCAAAAAAAAAAATTCTTCATAAACAAATTCGAAATCTGGCTGGAGGGGGATGGGAACTCATCAAAATTATCGTCGCCCGCGCAAAATGAAAACCTGATCTTGATTTTCATTCCGTCAGTTATCTTTCAATTCTTTTGAGTTTGTCCATTCTTCCATACTTCATTCAAATAGTCTCAAAAAACATCGCATCAAGTTCCAACACGTTTCATACAGTTTCACGCATCCGTCATCCGGCTTGCGCGTGCCCCTATTTTCTCATCGTAAAATGCGCAAAAAATAAATGGATTTCGGGGCAGCGCCCAGCACCCGGTTGTTGTCATGACGTCAAACGTTGACATTTATTGCGCAATCCTATCAAAAATCCGGCCAAACCCCCCTCTTTCGTGGCTTTCTCCCGCTTGCCACGCAGCGTCCAAACATTTGCTCGAGCATGCGGCGCATTTCGCGAAAAATCCGCACTTTTTGTGGGTCAGAAGGAGACATTGACCCACATTTTGATTGGAAATCGAGCCGGTGTTTATCCGTCAATTTATACGATCGGCGAGTCAACCCGGATGACGAACAGTTAAAAGTTATACAGTTAGCCAGGCAACTCAACCGGTTACGGAACAAAAGTTGTCTTATAAGAAACAGCCTAAAGAGGCAACTATCGATCCAGCAGCATCCTCGAAAACTTGGTTCGAGGAATCGATGGCCGGGGTCTTTATGGACGACCCAATCAATCGAGGAGCATCCCAGGCGCCGCTGGCTACGCTTATTAATATTGAGAAAAGTTTCTCGGAAATTTCCACGAGATGCCGATTTCCGACAGCGCGCATTATGCGCCGTCAATAATTAAAAGGACGTGCAGAAACAATTAGGTTGCGACTCGTTCGCACTTATCGAAAGTTCCCGAGAATCGCGTGGTTTCTCAAAAATCACGGCCGACGAGCGAGATTCCGGAAAAAAAAAAACGCGAGCCTTCATCTCACGCAAAATGATTGAAAATGCAAACGAAACTGAAGAAAAAAAAATAACGTTCCGTCAAATTTTCAATTATATGCGCAATCTAGGTTACTGGGTGGAATTCTTTGCAAAGAAAACGAAGGTTGAGGTTTTGTGCGTTTCTCTTTTTCAGCATTTGCATCCGCCACTAAATGTAGGTGGCGTTGAAGAGCGATTCCAGATTTCGGTCGCATCTTGCGTTTCTATAAATGGTTTCAAACACGACCAGTGCGTGTTTATTTAAAACGACGTTTCGGCGCACATGCGCCTTTATTCAAGTTCTACAAAATGTAGATGAGCCATAATACTGTACATCGAGATCAAGTCTTTAAAATACATTAAAATAATACGTGTTTTGTGTCCAATTAACAAAAGTTGTCTAAGAGACAGTCGAAAGAGGCATCTGTCGATCCCGCAGCATCCTTGAAAACTTGGTTCGAGGAATCGATCTATGGTCGATTAGCCGGGGATGACCAATGTTCCCGAGAGCATTATGTGCCACTCTACTCACCCGCTGCGAGATAACACGTATTTAAATTTTTTTTTCAATAACTTTCAAAATTTTATGGTATCGTGCTTTAGGGTACGAGTACAAAAAATGCTTATTGCAGGCACTTACCACTCGGCGTACACTAGCGCCACCAAGCGGGATAAGAATGGGGAAAGAAAGCTTACCCGAGCTAGGCTGAGCTTACAAGAAGCGCTTGTAAGCTTTCAAGCAAAAAAGAAAATAATACAAACATTCTTTTTTGGAATGTGGCACACAGATGTAACCATGCACATACAGTATGTACCGTAAAAAAGTGTCCTGTGCCCATCATGAGATGCTAATGCGCATGTGCAAGGTTTTACGCGGAATGTTTCACCTTGCACAACGCATGCAGTGGCGCCACCAAGCACACTGACCACCACGCTGATATCAGCGATATCCGAGTTGAAACTTTCTCTGGAACGAGAGTATCTGTGCTTCGGATTTTCCGTGCATGGTTAAGAAAGGTCGCATGATGATGATCTATATAACTTTTTGGGGGCTAACATGCTTTAGAACGTTGCGAAGGCTTAATCTGTTCTCGTTGACATTATCGACTAGAAATCAATGCGGAAGAAGCGAAAGCTCCGATAACGGTTTTGTGACAAGTACAAGTGTATATCCATGTATACTTTATAGCATTTCTGGCGTGCTCCTTCAACACCGCACGCGTTCAGAATAGAACATTATCTTGAGATCGTCTGTATCTCAGTTCATGCATATGGGGAAGTCCCATCTATCGACCTTAACTTTTCTCTAGCATATATAGATAGCCTATATGTGTCAGGGTTGTAATACAAAGGCAAAATCTCCGCATTTCGAAGTTGTATACTTTTATTTATACTTTGTATATTATCGAATATATTTAATATTATTTCATATAGGACGTGTCTATAAATATCATGGCTGTTTTTTTTTAATGTTCATCTGAGTTAAAAATCGTTTTTGGTTGATTTTGGAATGTCAGCCCTGCTCTTATTGTGGGCCGAGTTGGTGTAAATAAAGTATATAAAAAGGGGAGGTCTAGGTATTTTCAGTTTTTACCTGTGTCTCGATCTCCAAATTGAATTATGAAAGAAAATAATGATATGGCTTTCTTTTCTTATGGTATACTGTGTATATGACAACACCTCCATACTCGTATAGACTCGTGAGCATATTGCCAGGGTTAGAGAGAACTACTTTCTACAAGTATAGGCGTTCCATAACTTGTGGTTGATGTGGACGGGGGAAGTCTTTTCCAGGTGACAGCACCGTAGGCATCTTCTCAAGGTGAAAAACAAAGACGCAATTAGGCCGAATTATAAGATTCGCTTGTTTTTGTTAGCATTACAGCGTTTCATAACGAGCTTCGGTAGGGTATAAACAAGTTACTTCATTAATTTGCGATGGATAATATGGATGGAAAGAATCACTCGCGCATGTTAAAATACACCCGACCCGGGCTAAAGGGTCATGGCGAGAATATGACTTACTTTTTCGGGGTGGGGTGTTATGATTTGTGGCAGATTGTGACAAGGTGAAGAGGAGGAGGTTGCAAATGACCGAAATTTGCGTTATCGCAAGGATTCTTTGCAATGATAAACTTTCAAAAATAAAAAAAATCTATACACACAAAAGATAATATTTTGTTGTTTATGAGGACAAATTGAAAAAATTCTCAACCTTAAATTTCAGAGTTCAAAATTTACCTTTCCGAGTACAAATTTGCCAAACTTTCAAAATTTTCCGAATACAATTTTTTTTAAAAGTTTCGCACGTTTCTCCTCGGAAACTGTTGAAAATTTTACAAATCTGTACTCGAAAACAGTTAAAAATGTTGAAGATTTGTACTTGGGAAAACGTGGAAAATGTTGCAAATTTGTCCTCGAGAAAACGTGGGCAAATTTGTAAAGAGAAAATTTTTAAATTTGTACTGGGAAAATTTGAAAGTTTGCGAATGATTTCCAGATTTTCCAGGACTGGAGGTGACCCGTTTACAGCCTTTTGTAATTTATAACACATCACCACTTTTGTAATTTATAACACATCACCTACGCAATATGCGCTCAATTTCTTTTTTTACTTTGGGAACTGATTTTATTTGACATTTTTTTTATCAAGTGGACGTCCGAGTTGGTCATACTCCCCTCCCTCCCCCTGTCGACATTGTGTCCGTGACTCAACCTATCCCCCTTATACCCCCTACATATATAAGGACGTCCTTTTTGAATGGCCCCTTATTCGGGGGTGAATTTCACAACATTCTTCCATTTGCTGGAGTGAAATTTGGAGCAGATTGCTCGATAGGCAAAATTCAACTTTCGCCGCACTTTCTTCGCCCCTTAAAACTTTTGCGTGACATTTTGATGGAAAAGTTGTTCCACCTTCATTTCTCCTTTCGATTCATATCGCCTCGTGGAATTAACGTTTTTTCCCATTCAGTTCTTGGTGATATACCAGAAGCTGTTTTCTAAACGGTAAGCACCGCAGGTACAGTCTTTTACGACGCTCTTCGAAGATACGTTCAACCTGCACGCGTATACATCCGTGTTTCCACGAGTGGGGGAATCGAGATCCGATACACTTCCGATAATGAACCCCGTGTCTTCGCTTCATTAAAACCAGATCCGGTACCTGGGCTGAACGAACGCCCCTGCTAACGTGGGGGTGGGCTCCCTAAATTTCATTCAAGATGGAGATTGAGCGGGAAAAACCTAATTACGTGGGTCTCACCGTCAATGAAACTGATAGGCCGTTAGAGTAAACATAGTAAAATCAGGACGCCGAGAGCGGTGACGTCACGCGTGGGGGTGCTGTGGACGAGATAGATGCTATTCTCAGACAGATCCGCGGAAGCCCTCGACTTCAGCTTTTAATTAATTTGCGTATACACTCGCGTCTTTTTTCATTCGACGGCCACTTGTGGAGGGCGCCATCTTGCTCGATCGCCACCCTTTATTGACGCGCTTCGAGTGGGTCGAAACTAAGAAATGCTCGACGAAAAGGTCAATTAATTAACGCTGCGTAAGCTTCGGAAGTTCAATGTTACTGTGTCTACTATATAGGCATCCATTGATTACTGCGCCAACCTCTCATTATGCAAAATATCCCGAGTCGAAGCAAAAAAAGTCTAAAAACTTTGTTGCAGTCAGTCCGAGATATATAGAAGAAACTTTATATGATTGTTTGTGATAACGCATACAGTACAGTACAAAACGTCATGGTATAGCAATAAACTTTAAAGTTAGGAATTTTCTCTCGAAGCAGCGTTAAATAATCTCAACACGCATCCGATAGACGCGGGTTCTATTCCCGGGTCGGATATCCCGATTGTGGTTTCCTTCCAGGCGAATGTTGCGTTTCTTCCTATAATAATTCGGCAATGACCGTTTTCTGTACCATCCCGTCTTGGAAGTACCATGAAAGTAGTTTATACGAAAACGTGAAAGAACTCAACAGAGTGTTTTTCAGAATATCGTAACCTATATAAGTATGCCCAAAAATGCACGAGAGTATTGCATACTTCGATCAAGTTGAAAGCAAGAAAAACCTTTTACCAATGAAACACATTCGTCAACTGATCCTTTCCATCTTAAGTGATCTTCAGATCTTCTGAGCTCAGAAGATACACGCATGCATCTCGGAAGGTATACACGTGATAAGACGGTTCCCAGTCTGCAGAAACCGCATCCGGCTACGACGAACGATGCTCGAGTTACAGCCAAAACAAAATTTCAAACTTTCAAACGTAAACACATGCAAAAATTGGAGTTTTAATTTTTTTTTTTTTTTTGTTATTCCATCGTGATATCCACTGCATTTACCAACCTTCGTTAACGAATGAACAAACTCGCTTCTGTCCCAAAACATTTCAATGCAGTTTCTATAAAAGTTGCAATGGCTCAGAAACGCGCTTACTCATTGTTAGCCACTAAAAGTTATTTTTGGGACAAGTAGGCGTCATGTCAGAGCTGTGTTTACTAATACAATGATGCCATCCATTGCCGCATTAAGAGTTTTTTTTTTTAGACGAAAGGTTTGTGACGTCAGTGTCAGTGATCTATGGGAAGATGAAATGCAATAGGAAGATGGGCATGGCAAGGTCAACGGCCAGCATGCAAATTATACTTTTTATTATTAACGTGAAATCGAAGCAAGGTCATATCTTGTTTCGACCATTTTTTAATTGTTTCCTTCTGTTTACATACAAAAAAACTTGATGTTTATAAAGCATGAGTGCAAGCACACCGCACTCGTTTTACGATGCTTCGATTTGCTTGTACAGTAATGAAACACAAATAGCCCAGCTAGCGAAACATTTCGAAAATTATTTGAGACTGAGGAGCAATACAAGTAAGGTGGTTCTTACGCGAAACATCTGTTTCTTCAATATTAACAAATACTCAAACCATAATATATTTCAAAATAGCTCGGTGATACATGTGTTCTTTCTCGAATTTCACTCTCTGATACCTTAGCAAACAAAGCAAGTACAAGTTTCTGTATATGTGTCACCGCAGTTAAGGAGGTTACGAGGCAGTTTTTGCGTTAACTCTCTCCCATACACATTATTTATTTAGAAACTGTGAGGAGGATGTACACTGACCTCAACCACCTTTATTGAAACAAGAATTCCAGGTGACAATAACTCTGCTATCATTCTGTCATTAAGGCTTTGCAATGTTAAATTTACTTTGCTCGCTGCATTTTTTCATCTTAAGTACTTTCCGAGATATTGTAGTCCAAACAAACGTTTTGTACTATAGTACCTCGTACTTGTTTGATAGTATAACTTGCAGTATTCACATTGGAAAATGGTATAGGGGACACTGCTATTGTCCTAATGGGTGTCTTCTGGTGTGTGATATTTGAAAACCGGAACTATATATTTTCAAGAATATGTGCATGTATATCATAAAAATAGAAATACACGAAACGATCAACGATTGTTTGCTGTGATAATTTTTCACTCTCTTCTAATGAAGTGAACAAAAGATGCAATTACTTCCTTATTGGCTATCATGCATGTCTTCAGTATTTCCAGAACCTGTCATTTGATGAGACATAAAGCTAGAAGTTACTCGCGTTCTACACCGTCCTATGTATAGTAATTTTTAATTTATCCTATATAGTTTTTGTTGTTTTGATCTTTTTCAACTTTCAAACTATTCAAGAAATGAAGAAAACAAACATTTCCTCTCTGTTGATGGAGCCATGGTAACGAACAAGAAATGACTTCAGCGCGGAGCAGCTCCATCTCGAGTAATTTCCAAGCATTCTTGAAAAACAACAACCCAATTCCATGATACTGGGTCATGGGATCAGTTTATATCTCTAGTAATTTCCGAGGTTTCACGGTTTTCGAGCTATACGCGCAATTTTGGACACGTAATTCGTCAATGCCTGATGGGAACCATTGCTCAGCATCTCACTGTTTACAAGAGTTGATTTCACACGAGGATGTGTCGCCCGTATAAAATGCTTCAATTGTCACACCTTCGCTAATCTCTCCGCATGATTGGTGACTTCGGGTTAAAGTTGACGGCAGTCAGTCGGGGTTTACCGCTGATGTCAGCGTCAAATCCCGTTGGCAACCATCAACCTACATTGATAATAAATTAATGAACAATGCAAATTGCGGGGATTTCCATCAAGTCTGAAAACATGTAAATTTCGCAAAACAATCGCCTATAGAAGGCAGTTCCAGATCAGGGCTGACGTCAAAACGCGATTGCTATAATAGCACATTGGCACACCGGGCTAGTGCAGGAAACGCTGGGGCACCGGAAGTTGTGACTCGCGCCGAGTTACGAAAATATGATGTCATCCGCTGCAAGGGGGCTTGGCGCGGTAATGTCAATGATATTGAAGGTCGTTAATCGACATGTCTCGATCGACGCGATTGGTCCAGCGAATGCATCCTTCCGAAAACTTCATGAGCGTCAACAACATACGCTGAACTTGGATGTCCCTTCTCATGAAAACACACATAAATAAACACGTAATCATAAACTTATCTGTTTGTGCGCGAAACCAATAAATTTGTTCAAAATTGATAATTTGCGGGCGACAAAAAAAAATAATAATAATAAAAAAACGAATGCTTATATCAGCGCGCTAGAATCACAAACTTTGTATATCAGCGCCTCTTCCCGAGAATTCCTCGGAGTCACCGCGTCTTGAATTTGGCGTTTCCGGTATCCCTGGCAACCCATCATCCGGGTCATCATTTGTGTCAATACCTGGGCAAAATATTGCTCATGCAGGTATTGACCCCTTTCAAATTTTCCCAACAACGGAAATATTGGGGTACTGACTACCAGTGCCACCTATGAGCATAGTCGTGTGAGGAGTCTTTTTGCTCGTCTCCAATCCTAGTTTATCACTTGTCCGTCGTTGATTTCATAATTTCATTGCCATTATTAATACGTCATAAATATCCAAATTATGCGTTTGTAAAAGTACACGTAGAACCTATACTAGCATTTCATCATACTGCATTTAATACTGTATTTTCCTCATAACACTAATATACTTTGGAGTAAGCAGTGTGCTGTCAAAGTGTAAATTGGCAAAGAGGCTTCCTCTAGTGAAGTTGCACCAGAAAAGTGAGGAAACTAAAAAGTGGATCTCCCTACATTGTTTTACGAACGTGAACAACGCTCGAATTTGGTTTTGCAAACGAAAAAACATGACATTATCCAATTTTAAATTGATTTTCCATCGTTTTTAACGTAAAGTATTGGTTTATTTTTCGAATTAAAAAAAATGGACTTGTATTAATAAAGTGACGTCAAATACAGTCATACAGCCTGATTCACAATGCATCGACGAACGGCGAAGACGCGAACTTTGACTCAGGTGCAATTTGAAATCCCCTATATATACGTCACTTGAAAGAGGACTTCAAGTCGTTCTCATTGTGAATTGCACGTTGACCGTCGCTCAAACTTGGTGAAGTTTTCAAGATGGCGTTAAAAAACATCTCCATGCACCGTTCGTCGATGCATTGTTACTAAGGCATAACAGTCTCGTAAACTAAATCGCTGGTAACATATGCGAGTACTTTACATAAAAGCACGTGTTTTACAATGCTGCCCGTGGCACTATTGAATTTGTTCAACGTGGTTTAGACACGATTTCGCACAACCGTGTCAATTTCTCGCAAAATGACAGTTTTCGACAGGACGCGTTTTTAAAAAACTGCCCTTATTGCAGGTATATTGTACACAGGTATAACCTTGTTCAGACGAATACTCGTACATTATATTCATAAGGCAAATTAACGCAATAACACGACGGAACTTAGTTGGTGCTAACAGAAATTCGTATTACGCGAGTTCGCCTTAACGAAGTTTCATGGCATATATAGTCAAGTAACGGCGCCTGAGCCTGTATCTTTTAACCACTTTCGGAATATAGGAGTCGTTATAAGGGTTCTTCTAAGCAGAGAGCGTTTAGGCGGGCCGACAACGCGAGCGTAGCCCCCTGTTCGACTTGCTTTTTCTTCAAACAAATTAACTAGATTTTCACGAAAATATGCGTTTGATTTTCTTCCTAAGAAATTATTCCGTATAACGCGAGAGGCCCGCTTTTTTTTTTCTCTCCTCTCTTTCAGCACTTAATTGTAGAGCATGCAACAGTACAAACAATGGAGAGATTTGGCACGGAGATATTCAATAACATTATTGTATTTTGCCTGGGCGGAAAAATACCCCCAGCCCCATCAAACCGTAATATTTCTCCAATATATTCAAGTGCGAATCCGCTGGGAGCCGAATTTGTTAATCAATAATATTCCACGAATTACCAACGCTTCAGATGCTAAGGAATCCTCGATATTTTACGCTAGCGATGATTGCCAGTAATAACGAAAGCCGCTCGCAGCACGCTGCTGATGTTCTCAAACTGAACGTTGTTTCTAAACGGCGCCTTGACACCCCTCATTCACTGATGGCCATCTTGGACGAAAAATAGGCGTTTTCCAGAAAAAAATCCGCGTGTATCATCAGCTATTTAAGCGGCCGATGAAGTACTGTTTGACACTCGGCAGGCGTGATCGAGGATAAGGTTCAGTTTAACGAATCCCAACCGCTATAAGACATCCTAACCGCACGAACAATGTCTGCAGCGCTGTTGTGTCCGAGTGAGGAAACATCGCTATACCGTCGTTCATTTCTTGAATTTATCGAGTGGTTGCATCGAGGAATTTGAAAATATTCAGAATTTGTAAATCGATCAATTTAATGGTGTAAACCGAAATAAAAAAAGAAACGGTGCTTATTTTCATATTAATTATTAATAAATTATTCTTGGAGCAAATTAAGGCGGACTGCGATGGTACCTATATTGGGAACTGTTCACCATCAGTAATACTTATATCCTGTATACTGTCAATACCTCCAAATATGTTGTATCATTCGCCTTCATTACATTACAATCTTACACGATCAGTTTAACTGACAATATTTTTCCTTCATTAGCGCTCAATTCTCCACTGTCAGTAGAAACACGTGATTCCAAAATCTGGATTTTTATCAATACCGTCCATCATTCCACGTTTTTTCACCCTACACGATAATTCTTACTGTCAATCTCAAAAGGTATTGACAGTACTATTTAACGTGTACAGTCCCCTTATGACCAGTCCGTTTTCAATTTGTACATAACCATGAGCTCATATTGTTTAGAAACATCCTGTATATTCGCACCACGCATATTCTATGCACAATTCAAAATCGAAAAGGTGTTTTCCCCTTTTTCAGCAGAGACTCGACTGACGCCATCTATTTGTATACGTTTGTGTTTGATAGGAAATTTGCAGTTTCAGAACACCTCTGAGTTTCCGAGCTTTGGCAAAAGCCTTATTAATCCCCTCAGAAAGGTAGCGAAATAGATGGCGAGATACGCCGAGCGCCCTCTAGGGGCGTATACCACAAACATGGTGTGCATTCTAGAATAAAACAAGGACTTTCTTACTTTTGGAAAATTGATATAGTCTGTAAATCTTGATATAGTGCTGAAATCTAACGGTAAGATATACACGTGTATATTATAGTACAGTTTATCCTTCGGTATTTACCGTAAAGTTTACGTGACCAAAGGAAAGCAACTTCGTGCGTTTCTGAAACATTGCATTTCGTCACGAAATGATGCCATTAAGCTGAATTGCATAAGATTTTAAGAATTCTTCGAAATTTGAAGAATATTTTGCGAATACTTTCTGCTGGACCCCGGCCTAAATCCGTTTCCCACAACACAATGCATTTTTAATAAAAAAATCGGTAAAAAAAATTGTCGAAAATTAAAACTTCGTGTATTTGAACTACAGTTTCGTTGGTTCATTTTCGAACGTCCTGATTTGTAAAAACAGATTATCCCCAGATTTCTAAAAACGTTATTTATGGCGTGGAAATATTTTTTCACATTTCAGTATTATTATTATTTTTTTTAAATGTAATAAATTAACAAACACGTGGAACGGGATTTTTCAAAACGCTCTACGTTGAGAAGTTTTCACGATGCGCATATTGCTAATATTTAAAATGGGGGGAGATTTTCACAGTTTTATACAGCATGCATAGATTTTATGCTATACAGTTAAGCAGGATATCTCGTCCAACCCAACCCCGCAAATCTTTGAAGAAATCCAGAAAAAAAATCTGAAAACCGCCAAATCTCGCTTCGCCAGAATGTCCATTTCCGGACGCCCAGTTTTGAAAAAAAGCAGAAAAAGTGGCGCAAAGTCGCGAGCAGGATGCGGCGGGTGTTGAATTCGGCGATATACCGTACATGTATAGAAGCCGAAATACCCGAACGATCCCCCACTCCATCTTCGAGTACGCTGCTCGAAATTAATTTAGTGGTTGTAGCGCCGCTATGACGCGCGCTGACGTCACGGGGCGTGTCTACGGGCAAATATAAGCGGCTCGAGTAGCGCTCTCGATACTAAGTTGACAAGGACATAGAACGTGCGCCGCACGCACACGCACACGCAGCGCTCTCCGTGGTACATTTACCAAAGTTGTAGAGTCCGCGTACCGAGGGGAGCCAATCGCGGGATGAGAAAAGCTTTCCCGCTCGTTGCGTCACTCGTTTCGGTAGCGGGGACGAGGATACCGCCGCTCTTTTCGCAACCATCTCAGGAATACTTGACCAGCAGCAGCAACATGTCCACGCCGCTGTACAGGTGGATCCGTTCTTCTCAGGCCAGGTGCTGGTCGGCCCTACTTCGGACACGCGCCATGCTCGTCGCGCACCACCACCGACCTCTTTATTTATCGCTAAGTAAGTGTTTATTCCTAATGTCCCGTTCTATGCCATGATCTTCGAGTGCTCCCCATGTCCTCCAATTCCAAAAAGGCAAGTTCGGACTTGCGCGGCCACCGAGCGTGAGTTTTCGCTCACTGGCGACTCAAACTCGAACTCAGCTTCGTTGACAATCGACTGCTTCTTCTCGTAGCGTGACACTGCACTCGTGACATAAGACTCGACATCTTAGTTGACGTTTACTACGTTTTTTTTTCTTAGTGCCAGAGACTCGCGCTTCAAAAAAGTTGGTACGTAAATTACGATTTCGAGTTAAAAAAAAACGTTAAGCGAGTGACCGTGAAATAATTAAGCTGAAATTAATTACCCGCACTTTTTTCACTCGGTGTCGTCTCGCATGCTCACTTAAAAAAATCAACGATGGATATAACCCAAACTTCGATATCCCAGTTTCGATGAAAATCAATAATTTCTCTTAGTGACAGTGCTCGCACGGAGTAAAGTTCTGTAGTTCCCTTCGAAAAACTTACCATCGTTTCAACCCAACTATTTTTCGTATACTCTCTATAACCCAGTTCCGTATCAACGCTGAATTTTATAATCAAAGCCGTACACGCGGAATGCAAATGTTTATTTTAACTCGTAGTTGTCACTCGTTTTTAGAGTTTACACTTTCCGCGCTATATAATTATAGCGTATATATAACGTAAGTTCTTAGTGACAGCGCGTTGGAAATGCACGCCAAGTTGGCACTTCGAGTGACAGTCCTCGCTAATGAGACCAGTTGACATTGGAAGTAAAATTTATTGTTAAGATCATCTCGCGTTAACAATCCAAACCACGTTTTCGACCTTAATAACAACACCTAAGTACATACAGGATTTCAGAGAGAGCCTGCACTGTTTTAAAATGTCGAAGAGCACGGCACTAAAAATATGGATTATTACTTCTGGCCCAGATCATTGGTTGTTGGACGCGACTTTCCGACCCAGTTTAAAAGTTTAAAAACAAACATTCAGTCCATGCAAACGCATTGTTGTTAACTTAGCTGGCCCTAACTAACGCCGTCGAGTGTTTACGCCAAGCGCTTACCTGAGCGGACCGTCCAACACGACACTGTACTTCCAAATTTGCTCGTGTCCCGAACCAATTGACCCCTGACCCTCGACCCTAGGAATGCGAGCACGCGACTCTGAGCTCCGATCCAACCACGTGGCTTTGGGAGGAGGGAGGTAAGGCCGTGGGCTGTAGGCCTACGCAGGTGGGCCTCCTTCGGGGATTTTCCCCAAGTTCGTTGTTCCTCCTCCGACCGATCGAAATAGTGCTGTTATCACGCCGTCGGGTGCGAGTTTTTACTATATAACGTTAGTCATAGCTTTCTCTGCCTTCGTCTTAGTCACTGTTGTTTGCCCGCCACTACCCCGTATCTCTTCTTCTATGCGCTCACTCGCAGTTTCATCTCTAAAAGCCGTACAGGCCTCGCTCAATTTGGCCGTTTTTTTCGTCGCAGGTTCCTCACCATCGTCGTCGTCGTCGTCGTCGTCCTGCAGGTCCCATTTCTTCGTTTTGACGCTCGTGTTGAGCTTATACATCTCGTCGTCCAGCCGGCTAGTTATGGCCAGACCCGTGTCGCCCTCCGACAAGTGGCGAAACCCGTGTAACATTAACTTCGAAGCCAGTTCGTCCAGCGGCGAAAGTGTGGACTTTAAGGGTGCCGACGCCAGAGATTCGTATCGAGGCATACTACAAGCGGTGACGGACGCGCGCGAATTTACCGATGCCACCAAAGACAAATTCGTAAGTGTCCCAAACTTCAAACTCTTTCATTTTTTTTTCGCACAAAGTGCTCTCTAGAGTGCTGACCGACAGCCGAGAAGACGTGAAATTCACGTTAACGCAGTGAGAATAGTGTCAAGTTTTAAAGTCAAAGTACGAGCGGAGTCTTTGGACAGGGATATTTAGCATGACCCGAGGCTTTGGAGTGTGCGATAAGCATGACCCAAACTTCGAAAAACGTAGTCTTTGGTAACCGAAAAGTCGAATTTGTAAGGTAAAATTACTTTCCAAATTTTCAAAACTGCTGTAGACACGCTCCATGGCTACGTGTGATGCTTACGCGTTTTAATACGTCATTTATAAGTTACACGTGGAAATGTTAAGGATATCTAACGTGTATACAGTGCGTGTGCATTGCACGCATCCAGCACTGTCCTATATCGGGATCCATAGATACGGGACAGTGATAGCTCGACAATTATCAACATTGCGTTTAATTGCAAATTATTCTCACTCTGTTACATCATGAACTTTGCTAATACGATCTTCTTTGCTGTCGGACAGTTGTCTTTGCTAAAGATTCGCTCGATTTTAAGTTTAGTTTACCGAACTCATTTAACGTCGCTTAACCGAACATGTGCGAATGAAACAAATTAATTATAGGGCAATTCAACCTCACGCGTGTTGATTCGCCCATCAGTACAGGTAATCCGTGCAGTTTTTCCCCAGTTTCCTTTTTTTCGATATTTGGAATTTCTATCCATTATCCTTCAGCGGGAACGTTATTACTATATATCGAAGTTATAAAAAGGTGCAAGGATAAAACTTTCAAAAAATATACGCCATTGACGAAAGCTCGATTAGTAAACTGCAAACTGTTGTTTTCCCGAATATACAGGGTGTTCCGAAAATGCAATTTCTCCCAATTTCTGACCCATGGCAGACAGCTAACGCGAATCGCCACTTGCATACCAGTTTTCCCGACTAAACACTCAATAATTAGTCCGAGCGGCGTCCCTCAAACACCGAAATACGGTCTGTAATTTCACCGTAGAGTTGTTTGCAAGGGCCAACCCGTGCCAATACATAAATCTGAAGGGAAAATTGGGCTCGTAATTCATAGAATCTTGTAGAGCGGCAATTTGTCACTGCCGATCGGCCAACAAAAACCGGCCGCGATTGAATTCCGCGACAGACCCCGTTCACGAAATTACACGTCCCGGGCGGCTGCGGGGGTTAGTTAACGCGCATGCAGCTAGTATTCAAATTAGAGGGGTCAAAAGGCATCTGGGGAGGCGACTGCATTCGCGTCATTATGCAGAAAAATACGTTCGTTTTAACGAAATCGAAGCGACGTATTGCCAGGAATCCGCACACGAAAATCTCTAGCTTATACTTGGAAATAATTCGCGAAAGTAGAGTCGGGTACCAATTCTAGAGAAACAAACGACGGCGAATTTAGGCCTAAACAAACTCACCTTTCCTGCATGGACAACCGGCTCCGAATGTGTTTTTTTTCTTCTTTTCTTGTTTTCTTTTTTGTTGTTCGGAAATAAATCCTGTCTGGCAACCCAGTTTGTGGCCTTGTGCCGTCTCAGGAGCCGTTCCGAAGCGGGCGGGAAACCACCGGCGTGCAGTTCGGATCCCAAAATTTCAAAATTTCGACGCAGAAAATAACATTTTTTTATTATAAAATTATTTTTTAAATTAATTTTTCGTCCGTAATACACTAAACGTTCCGAACATGTTTTCCAAATACCACTCGTAACTCCCCGAGTATCGCGCACACAACTTCAGAAGTGACACAATTCAAACTTTTTCGTTTTTAGATAAAGCGAGTGTTAATTGGCGAGTTTTGTTTCATGGTAAAAGATAGTGACAAAACTGTAATTTAGCAGAAATTGTACAAGCTAGTGTCCTTTTTTGCTCGAGTTAATTGTTACTTCTGAAGCGGGGGTGAGATGTGCCTCATGCATAAACATATCACGTGTTTCCTGCGCCATCTCGCACGCTCAATTCGCATACCGTATATATAAAGATTATACTGCATGAAAAAAAATCCCAAAATGTGCTCCTTTCGGTACATATACTTTCGATAAAACACGTGCTCTATCGTACGTTGATAAATGAATACATGAAGATGTTTCCAACTTTTAACAAATGATGCATTTACTAAAGCACACCATCACGTGACAAAAGGCGAATTGAAAGTGGCGGGCTTTTCCGCACGCCGCTAGAGGCGCCAGCCACCGCCGCGCACTCCCTAGCGTATACTTTTGGCTAGATGAGGGAGAAATCTCTAAAATGGGCGAAATTCAGTCGATAACAGATATGGTGATTAATCTCGAAATTAGAAGCCGGTTTGCGGTGGCAGCCATCTTAGGGCACACATTACGCAAATTTGAAAAGACGAAAAAAAATTCAAATGTATAACGGAAAAGATTTGGACAATTTCAATGTCCATTTGCACAACCGTTTATTCGAGCCGATCACGCCATCTCATTTTTAATGGCTCGTCAAGTGCGATTACGCATTGGCCCAGGCCCGACCCGAATGATGAGCGTTTGGCCCCCATTTCGACCAGGTATTTTACGAGGAGCACATGTCTGTTTACTGGGCTCCAAGTCTAGACCAATAAAAGTAAAGTGATTGCGGCAATCGTGGCTTCACTCGCCGAAAAACAAGGGGGATTGTCGAAAGGGTTAATGCGAGCACGCAACTTAATTGCGATACGATCATACGATACAGCGTAGATTTTCAGTTCATTTTCGATTACTCTAATTCAATTTCTTCTCGATTTGACACGACATACAGTACTAGGTCTTGAAACGAACTTTAAGGAAATAAGTTCTGTCAAACTTTAGAAAAGCTTGATATACTTCAATTAACTTCTTCAGCTCCAATTTCCCATTATTTAAAGTATTTTATTTTGCGGATTATTCCATGAATTATTCCACTCGTGGTAGAAAATTTCACGCATAAATGTACATACATTTCTTAAAACCGGACTACATTGTACATGTACGTCACGAGCTATTAAAAGCTTACAAAAACTATGAACCAAAATTTATTTTCCCCCACCTCATGACAGACGCAAATTGACATTCCAACAGACACGATTTTCAAGTTTCGACACGTTTTAAAAACTGGCAAAATCTGCTTCTGCACCCTCCTCGCGCGTCATCTTTCCCCCCATAATTGGTCGAAGATAGATCTATCAAAAAAGGCAGTTTATCGCGCATTCCACGCATTCCCCGAGCAATAGTTTCCCACTTCGCCCCACAGGCACAAAATGCTTCCGCCACGACACGGGGGCAGGGTCAAAACCCCTCCCCCTGCAAAGCCCATTGATCCGAATCGTCGCCCTTTGTCGAGCGATTCATGAATGAACGTGCCGAGGTTGTTCGTATAGTAAACGCGGAGTGTGGGAGCCAGCGCCTGACCCAGACCCACAGACACCCCGAAAATAGTTCGAATTTCTCACTTTCGCGCCTGTGGGTGACTTGTCCTAAAAAGCAGGAAACGAGACCACAGTCATGGCGAAGGTATGCGGGACTCCCCCACCCTCGTACTCCACGCTATGTGTGTGTGTGTGTGTGTGGAGTTTTACCGTGATAGGGTATAAACAGTGCCCCTCCTCCCCCTCACTGAACACAGAAAAGGTGGGCTACCGGAGGCACTGGATTAAGACGGAGATCTCGCTAATCCGGACATGCTTCCCACCAGGAACCGACCGGATTGGCTTCCAGCGAACATTATCCTATAAGCCAGACTTGGTAGATATTTTAAAACAAATGTTAATTGTTGAACTTTGCTAAAATACATGTATGTGCCATCGTTTAAAAGTCTCCAAAATTTCCTCCAGAAGTGTCTGCATTTTTATACGAAAATGTACCATCCTTCAAAATAATCTGTTTGTCTAAACGAGAGAAAGGTTTTCACAATTCCTATTTAAATTATTTATTTTTTAAAAAATGACTAAAAAAATTCCAATTATATTGACAAGTCAGATGTGACACGCTTCAGAAGTGACACCACTCAACATTTTTCATTTTGAGATCGAGCAAATTTTAATGCTCGGTTATGCGTGATAAAATAGTCGTTTTTGCTGAATATAGAGCTCATTTTGCTCGCCTTAAATTCACTTATTAATACCGTTTTAAAAACCAGAAATTGAACATTTTTGAATCGCGTCACTTCCGAAGTGCGGTTATACGACCAGGGTCGATAACTCGAGTTTTGATTTTTCTCTTTTAAAAGTTGCAGTTGTAAATGTTTGTTATTTACTATTGCACCTCGGGCTAGAGTCGAGAAACGTAGAATGATGAAAGTCCAGCATCCGGTCTGATGTTTGGCTTATCCCCAGATATCTTTTAAAATTTAAAAATGGAAAGCGCCAATGATGCAAGTGTGACAAAAACTTGCCATAAATTACGCCGAGACACAGATTCAGAAGCGTGGCCCAGTGATACAATTCAGTCACCTCGTCTGCCGCCTGGCTGCGACGCTGGGGTCAATAGCCTTACGGAGTCGGCGCCATCTCGCGGTCGCATCGAGCAACTCGAGAAGGATGCGGCGCAAAAGTGACACAATTTCTCCGATTTTTCCGCGAATCGGGCGATCGAGGGAATTCCCTCGGCTCTAATGATACGCTCGCGAGCGCTCGTAATTACATATTTAGTGAGAATGCTCAAAACACGGTGAGTCAAAGCCCAACAGTACCACGGTTATCTCACGCGCTCTTACTCACTCTATGATATAATACAAAATAATTGGTGGCATGAATGAAAACAAAACAACAAAAAATTCCGGGATGTACAGGACATCCCAACAGCTGGGCCGCGCCTCACCCGGAATTTTAAATTTAATAAAAATATCCATGTACGGATTCCAATTATAGAACGCGTGGGCGTTATGATTGCATACGCTATTAACAGACACGATGTAAGCTATCGGCCAATAATTGTCCTTCAAACGGATGCAATTTTTAGCGTGCGTCTGGGAACCGCTTCGAGGACTCGTATTATGCAGGGATCATTGCCGGTTCATTTGCATACGTGGAGGTCAGCCACACGCTCCACTTTGCCGGACAAAACCCCACGGTGTGGGGTGTCCTCCTGCTCGTGACGATCCTGGTGTGCCAACGATGCCACTTCGAAACTCCGAAAACTCAATTTGAAAAATTAATGGGTTGCCATCGTGCTATATCGCGATCGGAGAGACCACCCCAAATTACACGGTATAACTTGTTAGCCGTGGTGGCAAACCCGGTCGAGTAACGTGTCCATCTACTCGTCCTGGTCTCCTGGTGGGGGTCATGCCGTCCACGGACATCGAAAACTGCATTCGAACGAGCAAAGCGCCATTGAGCACTTCTCGAAACCGTCTTGCTCCAGTGGCCTTCTGAGCGTTTCAAATTGCGCCGTAAACGAGGATAGTGGTACGAAGGCGAGTGAATCTACTTACGATTTATGCCAGTGTGTTAGCAGCAAGAGTTTTCACAAATCTAAAATGAGGAGGAGGATGAAGGATGCGGGGGGCCAGCGAAGCGTGTAATACCCATTCGGGGACAATAACGAAAATGATAATGGCCAATTGATAGATAAACATGAACGTAAAACCGAAATGGTATTCATAGCCGCGTTACACAAGAACCGAGAAGGTGAACGAAGATCCTCCAAGAAGATCCTGTTCGCCTTCCCGCTGCCAAAAACGAGGTACGCCGGCAATCATTAACACCCGGATCAAAACCCTTTCTCGTTCGGCTTTTTATTTGTCTTATTTTCCATGTTGGCAAAACCAGAGATTGGCTGAATTATGCATCAACCTAGGGGTAAGGTGCGCGTTGACGGAAATGTGTGCGTCTCGAAAAATCCGGGCCACGAAATGGGTCAGAAAAACTAGGTGTTTTTCGCCGTGACACCGATTGATTATTTTTTTTTTTTTTTAAAAAGTCACTTTGCATAAACTTATAGACCACTTAACACAATCTCCATGCACGTCCGAACCCAGTTACCCCGAGCGTCGTTAAATGATTTCGTTAAACGGATACGCGAAGTTGACTCAATCAGTTTTACTTAATTTGCAATTTTTCTTTATTTGTTATTAAGGTAATTGAAACGTTCGGGGATCCTAGTTTCATGGCGGAATTTGAGTGTATTTCATACGACTGGCTCCCGAAGATTCCATCAGCGACAGACGAACACTTGGCGTCGCTACGCGTAGAGCACGTAAGTAGCACGATTTGCTTAAAATGATACAATCAAAGCTCGCAATGGTAAAAAAACAAATTCGAAAGACACTCACTCCTGCTTTAAGTCGCGAACACGTAAACTTGTCCGACTGAAAAAGTTCTGGAACGGAGAAAGCAAGAGCATTCTCCTCGGATACAAGCAGTCAGGAGTATCTCTCGAAACTATTGCATAGAATCCGAGCTTTTAGAGAGTCTGACCTGTTGCCTTTTTTCCGCTCGCAGATCAAGAAGTCGCTGACGGAGTCGTACCACTACCTGCAGTACTTCGCGGTGGCCATCGATCAAATGATATTAGACCAAATAATGTACGAGGGCAACTTCCTGGACGATTACCGCAAGATCGAGGAGAATCTGCGGACAACCCTGTGCCAGTTCCAGCAGTCCATCGCCCTGCTGGGGCTCAAGCCCAAGGATGACGTGCGCAAGGAGGTCATGTCCGAAGAGTACCGCAGCATTGACGCGGACACCACGCGCAACGTCAGAGACTATATTATATTGAGGGACCACCTCAATACCCTCGCCTACGTGGCGCACACGTTCGGACACTACGTGAAAAAGCTGGACGAGACGTGAAGGGGAGCAACGCGACGTCGCCTCTTCAAACTTAATTTATTCAACAACAACAACCCCCCGTTTTTGACACTGACTCTATTTATTGAACTCTTTAACGTGTTCGCTTCCTGTTCCGCGCGTGATTGGGGCACGCGCGACGAAGCCAGTGCCCATCGTCTATGTTTCTATTTATGCGCCATCGGCGCTATGTGTTCCTATGTTCTGCTTTGCGCGGATCCCCGCTGTGTTGTCAACTCGCACCCCCTCCCCATTCATTCATCAGCGTCCTCTAAAAACGCATTCGTTTGGGAACAGGTGGGGATTTCCCTCCCGCTCGCCCAAATTTTTGTAAATAATTTTTTAACCCACCCCCTCTCGTGGGGAATGGTCCCCGCGAGGAAGAGCATCCGAGCCGCAGGGCCTTCCGGAATGTGCCCTGGTGGCCATGCGGGACTGGAAGGTAGCTGCTCGCTGCACTAATGCTTCCTCCGACCGAGTCTGGCTGGACCAGGTTTTTCCGATGAGGAAAATGCCACTCGTACTGACCGTGGGTCATCCTTAGTGGTAAATGCAAAGATCACTGAACACATTCCAAAAAAGCGAAAGCCGAGCGGATGAGAATTCTGTACTGAAATTATGCGTCATCATGACCATTGGCCATCATGCTAATCAAACGAGTGGCGAAGTCCTAAAATCTGACGCGACTCGCAATTTTAGAAGTTTTTTTTAAAGCGAAAGACATTGATTTTAATTTTTTTTAAACAAATTTTTTAACGAGGGAATCTCGGTGATGCCACCTTTCTCGGTCGAAACATCATAAAAAAAATTAACCCCGCTTGCCGACATGGGTTAAAACCTTGTAGGGAAAGTTGGGAAGGTCAGCAGGTTGACATTTTGGACCCATGCACCCCTGTATTTGGCTGCCAAATGTGGGAATTTTCGCTGTACTGACTGTCCACTTTTTGCCACTGTCATGACAGCCGCCTGAGCCCGAGCGAAATTCACGAATTCATTAATTTATTATCATAATCGTCGCTGATCC
>JAQGAO010000492.1:0-33565 GCA_034697705.1 Ommatoiulus sabulosus | reverse complement strand
TTGTCATAGGTCAGGGAAATTTTCTTTCAAACCTGGAAAAGTCAGGGAAAAGTCAGGGAAGTTGAAATTGAAATTTCTGTGGGAACCCTGAGACCTTATCATCTGGTCGTGACTTTGGATCTGAGGTGAATTTCGACGAAAATAAGCTTCGGACGGTTCGCCTCGGGGAATTTGTTTGAAGCAAATTTTGTAGACATCCTTTATGCGTGGTCCTCTTTTAGGGGAAAATCCCCTATAGTTTTTTTTTTCTTAATGTACTCTATTTGCCATACAGTGTTGAGTGGCAATGTCCTATTCCTATAGTTGAAACCAAATATGCTGTCAAGGTGAGTGAAACTATCGAGTGTCACTTGGAATCAATAGTAATTAAACCCTAATTGGCCACGCTTAATGCTTTTATAATTTAATTAGTGGGCTTTAATAATTAAACGAGGAAGGTGTCATACGTGAAATTGGCCCTGACGGACACGTACCTTAACTGCATCGAGAAAATGGTGTGAAAAATCCAGTTTCTATTTATCACGCCATGTTGTGGTCAGTTTTGATTTATTCGGTCATTAAAATTAGCTGAGTTGGAATGCTGATTATTATTAGCCATCCGGATTAATCGACTTTATTTTTTGGAGCTGATGCTTTTTTATTATATTTAAATTAAATATATAACGAAGTTCGTTGTACAGTACGTTTAGAACTATTCAGACACCCTACAATGCACTGTTCCAATCAAATTTGTTATTTTAGGGTATTAAGAAATGCATACGGGGTGTCCTTAGTATTATCAAAATGCTAATATATTAAACCATTAATATAATAACGATTAAATAGAACATTCAAATTGTGGATATATACACGTAAAATAATTCTCTCAATCTTGTAGTGGAATTGGAATGTAATACAATTTCATTCACGATCGAATCTCGCATTTTTCACGACCAATTATTTTTAATAAAATTAGAATGAAATTTTAATTAAAATATTTGGTTGTGAAAAATTCAAGACTCGGGAATCAAATTTTGCATAAAATAGTCCATTAACGAGGAAAAATAAATATAAATTCAAATTCAAATACAGTAAAACCTGTTAAGAGTGACCACCAAAAAAATGCTATGTTGGTCGCTGTACACAGGTGGTCACTATACAAAGAATGCGTGAATTAAATTAAAATAATGAACATGTACACTGTACTTATACATGTACGTACAGTAGACTAATAAATGTAGTAAATAAACCATAAAATCAAAAAAGTACAGAATCATCATGTCCATGGGTTAAAGAAAGATGTAATGTGACTCATCTGTTATCTGGTCACTTTATAAGGTACGTTGTCAATATAAAAATTGCAAAAAAGACAACACACACTGGTCACTGTGCACAATAGACAGGTGGTCACTGGTCATTATACGGAGAATTTTTATGCAGGAAATGTACGCTAGAAAAAACTACATTAAAAGTGGTCACTTTTCCAGGTTTTGCTGTATTTACTTTTGACAATCGTGACAATTCTTAAGCATTTTGTTCGAGTGCCCCTATTGTTTACAAAAATAGTTGTTCCTAAAATCTGATGCAATGAACACTTGGGGGAAAACTTTTTTAGCCGCTAATAAAGGTCATAGGTTAAAATTTTTGATATGCTGTATTTTATTAGCAACAATATTTTCAACATACATTTTGGTATAATGTTGAAAATGCTACATTATTTCATAATTGACCTTTCGTTACATTATTAACGACTAGAAATTAAAAAAGTTCGTGTAGTCACGTGGTATAACGAAAGCTCAATTTTTGTGTAAGTTTTCGTTGACCCAAGAAATATTCGGTGAAATATAGCCACACATTTAAACGCTCGATTAAATCACAATTATAACAGATATATTTATCGAATGCACAGGAAACAGTATACGAAAAGACCAATATGGTGACTCCGCCCACTTTTACCTAGCCATGAGCTCGCAGCGCCGCACAGGAATAATGATTACGAGTGTTTATTCACTTCACTGTAGAGATGGTGAAAGTCTTAAGTGAGTTACTCACTCTTACTTTACTTACCAAAGTGAACTACTCACTCCTACTTCAATCGCCAAAGTGAACTACTTCACTGAACTAGTTCATCGTTCACTAGTTCGAACCGGATTTAAGTGAACTGGAGTGAACTGTTCACTTTCTCACTTGAGTGAGTTAGTTCTTTTTTTGAACATCAAAGGTGCCGACACGGAGTGACCCTATACTGGTCTTTTTGTAGCGGTTGTTTTTTAACGAAAATTAATTGTTCGTTCAGTTAATTTTAATCCGACGTTAAATGGAAGCGTAACCCACGGACGCGATCTGCAGGCCAAATTAGTTTTTAATTAGCGTTTAATCACCCATCGTGGTGCCAGCCACCGAAAGTGTGTCTCCGTTGCACGAACATGTTTAACGAAATTTCCCACGTAATTAATTCGAAACTATATTATGTCTTCACACGCGCTAATTACCAGAAAAAAGCAACTTGGAGCGGAAATTAATTATAATCTGCTTTCCATGCATGGAGCCTAATTGAGGATTAAATGTGGCCGCGAGGATATTCAGATATAGAACTTAGAACATATCGATATCGCCATCTTAATTTCCTTTCATAGGCCTAAACGATATCAATTTGGTGCAAAACGAGAGTAATTAATGCTTCCAATAAGCCTAAATATTATCTGAAATTGGCCTTGTGGAACAAGAAACTGATGACTAAATATGCGTTATGTACAAATATACTCGTATATACAGTATACGGAAATTCGTTACTACGTGCTAACTTAGTGTTCATCCATTGTGGATTTGAATGACTTATTTTGAAAAAAGTCGTGAAAATTTGCAATCCAAAATCAATGTTTTCACGTGGTTTAGCTGAGGGCCCAGTCGCAAAAATTTTAAAATTTTCTCAGTACAGGTTTGTAAAATGTTCACTAATTTCAGAGAGCACATTTGCATAATTTTCGATCTTTTCCGAAAAAAAACTTGCAATATTTGCCACGTTTTCCGAGTACACATTCACAATGTTTTTTATCAGATTCGGGGGACAAATTTGCAAAATTCTCAATCTTTTCAGAATGCGAATTATCAAAATTTTTCACATTTTCCGAATACAAATGTCAAATTTTCTAACTTTTTTCATGCTAATTTCGTAAAATTTTTAAAAAATTTCTCAGCATAAATTTGTAATATGTTCACCAATTTCAGAGAGCACATTTGCATATTTTCGATCTTTTCCGAAGACAAACTTGCAATACTGTATACTGTATGTATTGGCCACGTTTTCCGAGTACAAATTTGCAATGTTTTCATCAGATTCAAAGGACATGCAAATTTGTAAAATTCTCAACCTTTTCAGAATGCCAATTTTCAGAATTTTCCACATTTCCTTAATACAAATGTCAAAGTTTCCAACTTTTTTCATGCTAATCTTGTAAAATTTTGAACATTTTCTTCGTTAATTTTGAAATTTAAAAAAACAATTATGGATAACATTAGTATGTCATTGGTCAGGGAAATTTGTTTAAAACCTGGATAACATCGGTATGCATTGGTCAGGGAAATTTGTTTATAACCTGGATAACATTGCTATGTCATTGGTCAGCAAAATTTGTTTAAAACCTGGATAACATTGGTATGCATTGGTCAGGGAAATTTGTTTAAAACCTGCCACTTTGGTAGCCTATCTGTCGTTGGTCAGTGAAATTTGTTTAAAACCTGGATAACATTGCTATGTCATTGGGTATTTAAATTTGTTTAAAACCTGGATAACATTGGTATGTCATTGGTCAGGGAAATTTGTTGAAATCCTAGATAACATTGGTATGTCATTGGTCAGGGAAATTCGTTTAAAACCTGGAAAACATTGGTATATATGTCATTGGTGAGAGAAATTTGTTTAAAAACCTGGAAAGGTCAAGAAAGTTAACACATCTTTACACTTTAATTTACGCGTAAAGATATGTAAGCAAGTTTGTCATATGACACGGTCACGTGTGTCGTACGTGTTAAGTATAAGAACGCATCATGCGTTCAGCACGTGGTCTGCACGCGGAACACGCATGTTCCATTTCCGCCAACGCACGTGCCACCCGCGCTTATACAGGGTGTCACCATTCGCGCCTAGTGGAAACGTTGATCACTCGACGCGCTGGTGACCCCGATGACCCGGGGGTCTTAGGGGTCGTTGTTCCCGGTGCTACGGTAGCTGAAAACTCCGGGTGTAGCGCACCTCGCGCGCCTATAACTCTATGCTAATGACGAAATGGGACGAGCTAATGAAATGCAGGCGAGTGGCGCTTGATCGACACTACGGAGTCCTGCCCAGGCCCTCGATCATCGCCGTTCTAGTAATTGTAGAGTGAGAGAGAGAGAGGAAAAGAGCAACCAAACGGCATCATGCATATGAGCGGCGGTAGAGGTAGCGAGCGGCGGCGCCCCGACTCAGCGGAAAAGATCAGCGAACTCAACTCAAAAAGCTCCTTGCGGAATGCGCTCGCCGCTAGGGTGGCGCCACTGGCGCGACTGACCTCCACGCCCTCTTCGCGTACGTCTTCTCAGCGGGGGTCAAAGGTGAGCTGCTGACCGTCGTTACGTCATCGCGGTAGAAGATGATCGGAAAGTGACGTCATCGCCTTACCGGGACCTCGGAATCGCGAACTTGTGGAAACACCGGACATCATCACCCCCAACGCATCCGGGGCCTTGTCATCATCGGGAGAATTTGCATACGGAACGAAAACTATAAGATATACGGTGCCGTACCGGAATTGATCCGTCGACCATCAGAAACCTGTTTCCGAAATTCCACTAGCTCCCTCTGCCGGTGTTGACGGGTCAATTGAGTTGACTTCGTTGATTCGTCCTACCATAACCTAGTGCTGAAGTACGTGCTACATTGTCGACCTTGTGAATCGTGAATTAATACTTATCACTTTTATTGGATATTCTTAACTTGGCCGCCGGTGCAGTTCCGTTTTTGGTGATTTATTTTGAAAAAAAATTTTTTTTTGTTCGGATCTATATTCTCGAAATAGGATTTACAGTGAGTGTTTCTATCCTCCCAACATGAACCAAAATTGAAATTCTCGCGATAAAACGTTGAAATTTTGTCTCGTTTCGCTTCAAGGTTCATCCCAACCGGTTGCGACCATATGGCGGTACGCGCGGTATAGCGGCGCTCCTGCCAAAGGACTACCGGCGTTTACTACCGCGTTTACTGCTACGCAAGTTCATGGACTCTTTGGGAGAGATTGATCATCCGTGAGTGGGTTTTCTTGAGGTAAGAAAACTATTCGTGTCGTCATGGTTGGTGTTTTTTTTTTTATACTTCCTCTCGGTTTTCTTTATGTCCTGTACGGTATGGTTCCCCACCTCTGACTTTTTGTAAGTTAGTGAATGCTTGTCCGTGTGTCCGTTCGTAAGCCAACTCCTCGACCCGTGCGTACTAGGGATGTTAAAAGCGACGTTTTCGGCAGTTTTAACATATTATACAAAATGGCGTTTCGCATCTACAATTTTAAAAGTGAACGGCTGCGTGGGATGTGCTTTTTTGAAAATCGATAGAGCTGGAAAGGATGATTTATATGGCCTGGGTTTTAGCTGCTAGCCCCAGCCTTTATAGGCGAAAATGTCCGGATTTTTGGAGAAAAAAAAAGCAGGCTCCTATTTGCATAGGAAAAGCATGCACCGAGAAAAATTTCGGGTAATGAAACGAATATCGATCATAATTGACGTTGATAAAGGGCTCCTGCCAGGAAAACGCGTGTCCTGAGACTCCATTTTGAAAATCAGTTTTTCATGCAAATTTTAGCCGAAAATATTAATTCGTTTCCGGAATTTAAATTTTCTTAATTAATACGAATTTCGAATCTATATGAAAACGTGCCGGTTTTGGTTCGGGCTTTTTTTTTCCGAAATATTTTAAATTTTCGTACATTTCATACCTCGATGGACAATTTTGGGATCGGTTTATCTATTAATGTTACCAAAATATTGTAAAAATTAAAAATTGATTAGGCCTACCTGAAAATTTAGCATTTATAGTAGACGCTGAAGTGCGGTTATTTTAAATGCTTTTCCACGAACGTTTTCTCGGATGTAGTATCGTTTTGTTTTCACCGGGAATTCGTTTTTTTTGGTTTTAGTTTTAAGGAAAAATTAACGCGCATTTTAAAATTTCGTCTTAATCGATGCTGAAGTGAAATATTCACTTCATATTCAATACGAGCGCATTTGTTGATAAAAATAGTACGAATATTTTTTTTTAAAAATTTTCGACGAATTTAAATATATTTTAAATTTAAAAATTTTGATATATGGATCCGTTGTTCATCCACATTTTAAAATGTGTTAATTGTTTGAAGAATTTTTCGTTATTTTTTTCGTTCTTGAGGTATTTTTTATCGGTTTTTCGTGAATATTAACTATTTTTTGAACCGTAATTTATAATTAGATGACTAGGTGATGCTATGCTGTGATGCCTCCTTATTATTAAAAAAATATATATTTAATTTTTTTTATAATTTCGTTCGCGTTTTATGTGCATATTTTACGATTTAAGACAAATATTTTTGTCGTTCAGCAGGTTTTTCACTACTATTTAATATAAAAAATCTTTTGTAAGTCAGTGAAGATTATTTCTGATGCAGTCCATATTCCATAGGCCTGTTGTCTGTTAATTAATAACTTGTAAAGTTATTATTTTTATTGCGGAGCATTTCATATGCTTTGTCCGTTATTAAACCTCGATTTTTTTAGAAAGTCCAAATACTATTTGAGATGTAAGAAAATAAATACAACGTCATTTCGAGTTCAGAGTTAGTCATTTAAATGGCATTTTTGCACGAATGATGATATATAATATTTAGAAGAAAGTAATATTTTTCTTGTTACGAGAACAATTTGTTTGAACCTTTTGAGGGAAATGTATCGAAGTATTAAAATATCTGATAATAAAAAGTGTTAAATTGAAAACCAGTGTTGGGTAAGCAAAGCCTGACCCTTTTCAACCTGACCATTGGATTTCAACATGACGATGAAATAAAAATGTTTATCGGTGCTTTTATGCGGGAAGTAGCTAATTGTCACGCGTGTGGTCAGTTAGTATGCTGACCAGTCAAAATAAGAAACCTTTCGCCTACCTTTCGATGCTGGTTGAGCGCATTCGTCGACTGGATTATTGATGAATTTCCTGCAAATTTCAATTAAATCTAATATTTTAAAAAATAAAACCACACCGTGTTGTTCGTGCATTTATAGGATTCGATGCAAATTAAGGGGATTTTATTTCGTCATCCATCTTTCTCGTCATCATTTTCTTTCTCTCTCTCTCCTCTGCCGTGGATCAATATCCCAGATTCAAGATGTCTGAATTTGGCCCGTAAAATTAGACGTAAAAAATGGATGCTTCGGGATGCTGCATTTGAATACATGCCCTTATTTTTCTCGTTCACTTTGTCATTATTTTTCGTTAATTCGCAGGCACAACGTAAATGTAGTATCCTATCTTGGCTGAAATGCACCCAGAAGCACAATTACATCTAATTCATAAATATGACAAGGGTTGCACGTATTTTCATATACAGATTTCTGTCATTTTCAGTTTTTTGAATCGGCGATGCAATACATGTACAGTACTCTTACTTTTATGGCTGACATTTTCTCCCATGTTTATTAAAATTTTGATTTCGATATCAGCTTTTCCAAAAGAGATGAACAGATTAGTTTTTATAATTGTCTTATTTCTTAAATTTCAACTGGCTCCCTCAAACAGTCAAATTATACTTGTTGGAAAGGTTCTACGTTTTAAATTTCAAAGGGTCATGAGGCCCGATTCTTACTCTTCTCATTTATCATTTTATTAACATGTTCAACGTGCCATTAAAGGACCCAATTTCCCGAACCATTATGACACCGTGACGCGATTCATTAACTAACGTGACGTTTTCAACCATCTGGTCATTTAACAACCAGCAATTTTTTCTTCTAAATCCTGCTTCTAGATTCTCGAGGCTGGTTCCAGCATTTTTGACTCTCCCCCCATACAAAAATAGGCATCAACTTCACTTAATTTATCCTGAAATGTCACAAAACGCAGAACCTGGACGCACGTTCGTATATTCATCACCGTGCAGCATTGGTCTTATCCTTGTCAGTCCATTAGCCTCCCGATGACAATGGCAACGTGGTGGTCACTGGTCAGCTATCCAACTTCCGCGCGTGTTTTCTCATTCCTCTCCAACTGGACAGAAGCATGGGAGGTTCGTCCATCAACGACTACTGCTTGTACCGAACTGGGAATATGGCATCTTGTCCTCTCGCACTGCCATCATCCTCGCATTTGCTGATTTTGGGTGTCTGCTCTGAGCTTTTTGGGGATTGGGTTCGCGTTTCCGGTCCGTTACACAGTGGCCCAAACAGGAGTGGACGGTTTTGGCAACTGTGTCAAGTGCTGTCCACCTTTTGAGGGCGAAACGCCGCAAAAATGACGGTGGAGAGGGAGTCTTTTCTGTCTTTTTTGTGAAGCCCCTTACAGCTGTCCGTATAATAATAATGTCATCCCTGTGTGCTTTTTTCCTGGGATATGCATTAAATTTCAATTCCTCTAAAATTCTCCGCAGCTGCATCTACTGCATGCCCTACTTTGATTTCATCGTCATCATCCTCGTATCTTTTCTCTCATTTCGGCCATTCAGGGCTTAGTACATTTTGCCCCCTCCGTGCCTAGGACCAATGGCGACGAGGCTTTGTGTTTGATGCAGATGCTGGCAGCTATGGGCCCTTGTTGGAGGAGCCAGAAAAGGAGAGATAAAGTAGGGCACAAGGTAGGTTTTCATAGGGGCCCTTCCAATACCATAGAACACCCTAGCAACCCCCCACCCCCTCCCTCGTGATAGCGTCGGGAAAAATGGGAAAATAGGGATGAAAATGAGGTCAGCATTTGGATGAAATATAGGGAGAGACCCTCCGTTCTGGTCACCAGGGTGCAAGGGCGTTCACGGACGCCAGCTTGCTTTTTTTTTCCAACTTTTTCAACCGAAATTTCATTTCTGTAGATCCCTTCGAAGAGCTCGGTTTGGGTTGGAAACCCCAGTTTTTTACATTTTGTCAGTACGAGTGGATTGGGATGCTGAGTTTGGATGCATTTTTTCATCAGTGATGTATGACTGATTTTTTTTTTTTTTTTTTTTTTTTCAATTTTGGAAGTGATGTTTGATTTCTGAAAATCAGCATATGGACTGGAAAACTCAAATTTTGGATTTCTCCACGGTGGTTTTCATTTTCGAGTGAGATTTAATCATTGCGACGATGTTTAAGAAATGTTAAAATTGTCACGTGAGCATGATTTGCTCTTCTGAACTTGTATGATATATGAATACAAAATTGTTTTCAAAATGTATGACGAATGAATTTCAATTTTAAATATGTGATTTTGTTGGAAAATTCAGGTAATAGTACGAAGGTGAGTCGGGCTTCAGATTGTGCGAAAGTTCGATCATTAGTGCATCAGTGATTTGATGGGACGTTTTACAGTTTAGTATATACACACGAATTTGTGTCTGAATCTCTATTTGGAAAACCCAGATTTGGATTTCTCACTGCGAGTGGTTTGGGCTTGGATGCAAGTTTTCATCAACGATGTATGTGACAAGCGCGAAGGATAGTGATTAAAACGTGATCTGTATAGTCCGTTCTGCGAGTTGGACATCTCGATCTTCGCGGATTAAGTCCAGCTTGACCGCTATATAAGGAAGGAAAAAAATACATTCGTCCGTTTGGGAGGAATCAAAAAGGAGGGAAAACGAAAATCTGTAAACTCTACAGATACACTGCTGGACCTTGACCCGCCTTTGGCTTTTCATATAAACGATCCAGTATATTCTCATCGATGAAATGGCAATGCTATCTAATGAAATCAATCGGAAGATTACCTTCTTCGGATGTATTTGACCGCGGTCATCTAGGCCAGCTTTTAAAAAGCATCTTTCAATGGCGGATTTGAGCCAAAAATCTGCGTTTTCAATGGCTGCCATTGCTCGCTTTCAAGAGATGGATTTGCATTCGCCATCATTGATTAATGGTTGAGGATGATGCACAAATCTGTCAAATAATGGCGGATGGAGAGAAAAATATTTCATCGTGACTTTCGTTCCCCGTTAAGATTCAGTCATGTTGATGCTTTACTGATTATTTGAAGCTAGATAATTTTTAGATTTTTGTATTTAAAATTGATTTTCCAGTTAATTCTCAGTTTGGGGTCTACATCTTAATTTTTACTAAACCTTTAATAGGCCTATCAAAGCACGAAAATGATTTACAAAAAGTATATATATATACAGATTTTAATATTTTAAAAAAGCATCTTTATTGACACTGCAGTAAATTTGCAGTATGTTCGTATGTACATGTATATGCATACCACCACCTCCAAATTTTGCCTGAATTTATTATTAAATATTACATAATACATACTATTTTGTATATGTAATATGTAAAAATACCATCAAATTTGCACTTGGTAAACATAGAATCGTGACATGGTCGTATTCTTAAGATTTAATTAAGTTTAAATGCATTCATGTTAATTGCAGTGTACAATTATAGATAACGGTAGCAAGATTGCATAAGAGGAATGGTGCTATGTTGATATGAGTGTTACTTTTAAACACACTTCAAATATACTTCAATATCACACAAGTTGATGGTGTCTATAATAATATTTATTACTGCATGTAACACGTTTTAGTGTGTGTAAAGAATTAACGTGTATATAGTTCATGTTTAAGTTATGTCTAGTATAAAGAAAGGCATGCAGTATAGCCTACATTGGCAATTACACCATGCATTCTATATTGTTTTGAAATGTGAAATTCATTTTTATACATGTTCTGTTTCTGTGTATACGAGATATGCATGCATAGGCAATCTGTAGACTGTTTACATTATTAATTAACTCGATTTATTTATACATTTTATAAAAATGCAAATTTGTATTTTGATATTATTACGAATCGTGGTATAATGTAGTTTCTGAATGAATTCTATTATATTCATTTATTGAGTCACGGTTGACGAGCATGTAAAGAATTTAGGAAAATTCTCGTAAGCCTATTTTGCATTTAAAAGGCTTAATTGCATGCATAGGGCATTCATGGATGGATCGATAATTGCGAGCGCGACTAAAAAAGGCCTATAAAATTAGCATATTTGTTTAATTACAATTTCTACGCATAAATTCAACCTATAAATTTGAATTTTAACCGAGCAAAGGGCCAAATTAATACAGGCACTAATTATATTTAGGCCCTTTTGAATTTTTAGTAATATTTATTCATGTAGGCCTAAACCCACTTCAAAGCTTTAAGTGCAATAACTATAAATTGCCACCAAATGTACACGTTGTTCTATGTATTTAAACACGTGTTTGTGTTGAGTTCCATAAGAATAAGGTGATTGTTAATTAATACGTAAAAATTAGTGGGAATCTTGCATCATGCTGCATGATAATCATAACTGCAAAAGTAATTAGCATAAATGCTAATTATATATTATATTTTGCATTCATGTACGACTGGCGTCAATTCATAAGTATGTATACATTCTATTGTATGAAAAAATAAATTAATAAGCAATTAAAGCTCATATATTTACGTTCAAAAGACCCTATTGATCACGTGATTATTACATATTGTTTAATACACGTGCTTAACTGTAGTAAATTATATCTTTATTATACGTTTTATTTGTGTTTAAACATAATGGTGACATAACCTAAACACGTTAAAAAATATACACGTGCCTTACGCATGCGCATTAAATATTGTAAATTATGATTCGTTCATTTTTGTTGCTATGAACGTGAGTATACAGTGTACATGTACAACGTGCTTGAGTACCGTATTGAGAGTGAGTGTATATATAATGGCGGTATACATTCAAGCACATTTAAAACTAAATTCATTTTCTACATGCATGTATAAATTTGATAGCATTAATTAACACTTCCCTCCCCTGTTAATATATTTAAGGATAATTGCATGTACATGCTTATACTCTGATTGGGTCCTTTCATGAGACTCTTTTAAAGCATTTTCAACCAATTGCGAAATTTTATAATTTTAAGTTTTAATTTTATTTCTATACAGTACATGTCCATGTATATAATTTTATTTAATTAAGCCTATAATAGCATCTGAGCCAAGCTTGATATACATGTATATAGGTCTATTCTGATGCCAATTTTCTCTGATCTTAAGAGCTAATTGAGCAGCTATTAATTAATGCGAACATGGTTGTTCGAATGATTAATATAAAATGTCAGTTTTTATCGTTCTTTTGTATTCCTACAATGACTCGCTTGTCAGGCACATATCCCGCATCGTTAATTATGGGCCTATCATTAGTGCTATTTGCATATCATTTGCATAATGCTTCGCCACGAGATTGGGCCTGGGTTCGTATAGCTGAATTTTCGCTGAAATGGTCTCATGAAATGCATGACTCGAGTATAATGAGCTTAAATTTCCAATCATTAATTATTAGCTTAATTCTCTTTTAAATTTATTATAGGCCTAAATACATGCTACAGTTTATAAGCTTTGCATGGGCCAATGACGTATTCATTAAAAATTAAGCTCAAATGCATCTTTGAGACCCAATGAGTGCTTTTAACGACCATCTTCTATTGGTTGTGGAGCAGAAGGCATTTTGATTTAAGCCCATTCCTGCATTAATTTGTTGGTCAGTTCCTTACAAATGTTTGCTTCGCTATATAACACTCATTTGCTGAACGGAAGTGGTCAACCGTGGTGGTCAATTTGCCGGCCATTAATCGATTGGAATTCGGCGTTGAGCCGATTGTTCGGTATACAGTATATATTGGATGTGTTGAGACAATTTAGCTTCGGATTCAACGCCTTTCGTGTTATGATATACCCAGATCCATTAGGGAAAATTGTGAACAGATTTATAACGTGTAAACCAATGTAGGAAACGTGTTGTGCTCACTGCAGCACACGATGCTGGAACATGTCGTTACGTCACAACTTTAAAACAACGAGTAATCTGCGTATGAAACATGCACACGTGTTAAAATTGATACCACAAAGTTTACACAATTGTCACATTTAAAAATTCACGAGGCTCTTGCATTCGGCGCAATTTGTTATGCATTTACACTGTATATATGTGTTTATGAAGTAGATGCACCTATTTTACATGTATACATTATACTTATAACTGAACATGTTAAAACGTAAATATGGGCATTTTTAAACTTGTAAATTTTCGCAGATTTTATTTTGTAATTGCATTTCCAACATGACGTTTATTACGTCATGTTACTTTATTGCAACCTGGTTTTAACATGTCGAAAAGATGGCTGTCCATTTGAAAAATACACGAAAATGCATCAAGCCTTATATACTTTAATTTAAATACATGCACATACAGTATTACCATATTTGACAGGCCTGTAATGACGGTACATTTATAATTTTTTTTTTAATTTATAAATTCTTCTGGCATTTAGATATTTAGGCTACTATTGTATAATTTAATGATCAAAATCCCAAATGCATGCATCGATATACTGTATGAGTATAATTTACGTGTATTGCACACATTTTCACCACGTAATTATATTTGGAACGACTTTCCATCCTTATTTAGAGAACTATTTAATAAAATACAATTAATTATAGCAGCATCTAATTTTTATAAATATAACTTTTAATCTGATCAGAACATACTTGTACGTGTAATTGCAAATCACGTATGGAAGCATATATACTGTATTTTCATAATTCATAATTTTATATTACCGATTGAATTTGTCCAATAAAACCGAGCATCAAAACTACGTACAATCTCGAACGTGCACGTGGTTTACGATAGGATAACGTCATCGTGACGTCAGCTATAAGTTGCATTGTCATCGTTTTATTTTAACAACAAAATCAAATCACGAGGATTTATTATTTTTATATAAGTATATATAATATATCGACTCGCGGGTTTCTTATATACGATAGATGTAATCATTAATAATTGTTCGAGGATGTACATGTTATACCAGTTTATAGGTAAGAAAAAAACAGCCAAAAAGATCTATTATTTGGGCATTAAAATGTTTTCTCGTTATTGCGTCTACAATGCCAGCTATTTCGGTTGGAGTCGAAAGATGTTTACCTTCGGCAAATATTGGATTTTTATTTTAGGTATTTAGCCGAAAATTCTAAGAGGAATGTTCACCTTGTTTTTTTGTCTTTTCTCAGTTGCTTAGCATAAAATTCCCCCTGGATTTTCCTCTTACGACTTTGTCTCCTCATTTTGTGACATGCCAAATCGAGAAGCCTTTTAAATTTATTTAGAAGACAGAAAAGTTGGAGGGGAATTTTCGTACGTGTATACTAAGGATTGCTGCCTACGTTTCTTCAATATAAATGAATTGCCGAAATGATAATGTCCTCTTTTGGCGAATGTAACTGGCGCTTACAAAAAAAGCATTTAATATTAACGTCTATTGAATTTTAAGGGATGCCTTTTTTCTCCAGATGCATGCATTCCTAAGCGTGACCCCTAAATTTTCGTTTGCACTAATACATGCCTGTAATAAATTTGAGGTTCACTCACCCTAAGCGCAACTATTTTTTTTTCTTTTTCTGCCTGTGCCAATTCTATATTCGGTTTCAGTTGAAATTAAATACCCCGAAAACATTCAGGAATCCCCGCCACTATATTCCTCGCATTTGTGCAATTTGAAATTTTAATTTCGTATTTTCAAAAAAAGGCTTTCGTGTATTCAACCCGAATTATATACACGTACATGTATAGCTTAACGTGCTCGGTAAATGTTGTATATATACGAGCCATAAAAAAATGTCCGAGTTATTTTCCAATTTATATGTATAAAATATCAAAGATTATACATGTATATACTTGTATTTTAACAAAAATGCCGCATACGCAAAACGCCCATTAGCATCAATTGATAAAATAAGATATCACACGTTTTTGCGCATATTTGGATGTGCATTCTAGTAAGGTATCGATTTCGCGAGATTCATACCCATTTTAAGAGAAAGGGGATAAAGCATATATGCGCCTTTAGAATTTTAACAGGAATCGTCTAAATTTTCGAGAAAATTATTCGCGGGTCTTATTTTATATTAAAGCGATTTATATGCCGAAATAAGTTTAGTTTTTTTGTTGACTATACAGTATATACTGTACGATTATGCCCACTTGCATCAACCAAGTTTAAAGCTCCTTAGCATGCACGTCATTCAATACAACCAAATATTTAAAAAAATGTAGCTATACAATACTGTGAAAATCATTAAAATGCAGTACAGGTATAGTTTATTTTCTGATGAACTGTTGTAACCCATTTTAATCAACGAGTTGACCATGACTGGTCCTCATAGAGCTATAATGTTGAACATTTTAAAATTGAAAATAACATTATTTAAAATACATGCCGCGATAAAATTGTCATATTTTGAATATTAAGTACTGTATATAACGGTTTCATGGTTTCAACAACATGCAGTCATGTCTGAAATCTATTGCCTGCGTGCCATTATAATTTCGGAATTTTGCATTTTATTGAAATATAAGCTGACACGGCTTATGATGCGAAAACACGTGTATTTAAAAAGGTGATGGGAAGTGTATAATTAAAGCATCATACTGTAATGGATGCTGGTAATCTGCAAACACGTTGAGACTGATTTCTGAGCTATATCAGAGAAATTTTTATTCGATTAGAAAGGAAGGCGATGTGAAAACATGCGAGTATTGATATGTGCGCTGGGAAAAAATATTGATCCTGAGATGCCATTGTCAAGTGAAAAGGGAACTGTTGTGACGTGCCCTTAAGTGATATTACTTTGAAATAACATGTCAAATTTAAGCTTATAGCGTATACTGCCATTCAAGCGTTATTAAAATGACTGATCTATGAATAATTAAAATAGTAATTTAATTGAATACGTATGAAAAACATTGCGGCCACCTCATTGGTGCGTTTTATAACAATCTTTAAATATATGGGATCAGAAAGTGAATTTGCTTACGCCAGCTAGCTTTTTTTTCTCCTTTCTCATGCACTAATGCTTGAAACCATTATAAGATTGCCATTATAGAAGTGCAGCATTCTCCATAAATATGTTTTCGGAGATAGGAACAAAAGTGCGGTGTAATTATAGATTTTTCTTACCCTTCATCTTGATCAACCGGAAATTGTGGATTTCTATCTCGAAATTAGTGCATGGATCTATACCCTACATAGTTTTCCCCTCACTCGCGTGCAATACGATATAGCTGCGGCCTATTTCCAGAATTCATTTGTAAATTAATTGTTTTTCTATTGTAATAATTAGATTTCGGTTTTTTCCTCCTAAATCACTGAAAATAATATTAATCTGAGCTTCGTTCATGACTACTGTATATAGAGCAACTTCGTTGAGAACTATAGCATCGTGCTATATTGCTGTTAAAGCTTCATATTATACGAGAAAACGAAAAATACACGTATAAAATATTATAGTACCATAATTTGACACGGTGTTGACGGTATAGACTTCTTATAACATGGCAGCCATGGCATTGGTTTGACCAGATTCAACGCCAAAATAGCCATGTATTTTTTACTTCTGTGGAAAGTGCTATTTTTCAGTTCCTTTTGATATATGCATTGCATGTATTGCAATATACATTTTGTAGTTGTAAAATAATATTTTACGAGAGAAGTGCATTGTCTAAAAAAGTGTTATGTAATATACGTGTAATGCTAATACGTAAACTACTTAAAGTTGTATGATTTCTTTTAAGATATAAAAAAAATGATATAAATGTTTTCATAACACGGTCTTAATCGTACAACAATTTCTCGTAATAGTCCGAGTACATGTATAAGCTTATACATAATCCTTATTGCCCCAATTCCATGTAGCATTCAACTAAATATCCCATCACTGTCGACCTTGGAATGTCACTGGATATTAGGGAGTTTTATTCCATCGAAATAAAACGCGTTACAGAGGGAGCCACTGGTCTTCCCCGAATAAATAAAACAAAAATAAACATCAATATCGACGTGTCATGCGTGCACGGGTGTGCCCCACGCCCCCTAAATGTCCAAATTGCGAGGTCTATGGGCCCTCGATGAATACATAAACGGTGTTTTTTTTTTATATCCCTGATGGGTGGCTTTATTAGCACCTAATTTGTTCCGATGCTATAATGTCCGTGTTTGGGTTGGCGAAAAAAAGCTGCGCTGTCTATTTCATAGGTGATATTTCAATGTATATAAGTGATAGCGGGGTCACCCCGTCAGACGACCCGGAACATCAGCCCCTTATTGTGCAACATCATAAAAAGCCAAGTGACTCTGTTGCGTTTGTTTAGTTTAGTATTTTAAGGTCAGGTGAACCCTAAGCAAGTGAAGGGGTTGTCCACAAAGACTTGTTTGTAACCCTATCCCTCCTTTTTTTCAGCTACCCCTTTTTTAATGTTGGCGGAGGGAAAGAGTTGAAAAATGGAGGGGGGACCCTCGGATGGGGGTTACACCGGTGACCCAATGGTGGATCCTGGATCGGGCCAATAGCAATGGCGTGTGTGTGTGTTCTGGCAGTGACAAAGTACATAGTGTTCGTCAATGGAGGCCGGGCTCCCCCCCACGCGCCAGCGCTTGAATATGCAAATTAGCTGCTCAATAAATTTGCATGGCAAACACGTGTAAAAAAGGGGTAAAAGAGAGAGCGCCCTTGTCCGTGGCACAATGTCTGAAGTCTATACGCGGGCTTGTCATTGCCCAACGAAAGTGGCAAAAGGGTTGAAGAAAAGGATGGTGAAGCCGAGTCACTCAACCTCTCAGGCATGAAAGGGGTGAGCATGCAGCACGTGGATGCATTCACACCTAGAAGCGCCCTCTGCACACCCCTCCCACCTTGTTTGCTTCTTTAGGCCACCTGAAGACGTGGCCTAAAGACATGCTAACTTAAAATTCAGACAAATGCGAGATGTTTCTTGCAACTGGAAACAGTATACGAAGAAGATGACACACCCAGTTGCGTAATGCATCTTGATATTTCGGACATGCATTTCTACATCTACGGGTCAAGTACCGTGCCAAAGATGCATCTTAAACTTCCCAGTTGAAAAATTGATGTAGTCGTAAGTGATGCATCGACTGGGCGTTATAATTTAAGACAATGTATAAATCTCTAATGCATTATGGAGATTATAAACACTTCTTGAAATGCGACGTAACCATTCGAGAGGAAATGTTAAATAATGTGCCTTTAGGGCCGATTGCATCAATTTAGCTTAAAATCTGAGGTTTACTAACTTTGGGTTCAAAATTGACCTAACCTTATGTTTGGATGTTTCTGTTGCACCAATTAACTCTTGATGAAATATCCCCATGTTTAACCCGATGAAACTAGAATGGAGGACGGGAACGGAACTGACTTTGTCCATTGCGGCCAGATTGCGCATCCTGGCTACACCTGTTTGTGTGACCAGGTGGTGTAGCATGCACAATTCCCGTTCTTGTGCAATATAACGGTGGGTTAACCTATAGAGTTACACAGTAGGTTAACCTTAGAATATTTGAGTGTATGTCCGAAACAGCAATAAGTATACTATCGTATTAGCTTGATTAATACCTTTACACTGTAAGTCACATATTCTAAACATGTTTATATTCGATAAAGTTTTGGTAACATTTTTGGTAAGGAGTGCCAAGTCAGTCACAGAATACACCGACCTGTATTTTTCTTATTCATCCTGGCTCCCTTTTCATTCGCGATTACAAAAGGTAACGATTCGCAATAGTGAAAGATAATCTGTCCACAATGACAAAATTCAAGATGGCTGCCTAAAAATGAATAATTGTCTATGCAGCGTTCAGGAAATGTGCCAGAAAATTGCGTAGCATCGTTTATATCGCCTCGTTTTATATATACGAGGACGGATTTCAGCCAAAATCGGTTAACATGTTCGTCCCAACAACTTGTTGAGTCTGACAGAGTGGGCATTTTTCAGGAAGCATTCCGACAAGCACGTTTATTTTATGCAGAAATGCCTGTACATGTACTAGTATTTTTTTTTGCGGAATTTCACGAACATTTCTGAATAATTATTCGTTTACAAGGTTTTGTCTCCTTGCGCCAAAGACCCGCATGCCAAGAGCCTCGTTGGCTATGACATTTATGCCAACTGCTTCTGTGTAAGATTTAATCAAAATTATTCAATCAAGATGGCCGCCGTTTTCGGTATTTGTCGTATCCATGCGCACTTTTCGATCGATACGCTTAGCAATGCATTGCATATCCTTAAAAGCGAACCGACCATTTTTTTTTATTTCCAGGCTGTTTTTTTAGTGTTTAACTCGCAAAAAATGTGCACGTTTCAGCAGAAATACAAACCGCTTATTTGAATATTCGGAACGTGCGCATCAGATGCAAAAAAGGTACAAAAAAAATCGAGAAATGGATGAAAAGTCAGGAAATTTCATTAGCAACGATGGAATATACTGTATAGGAAGTTTTCCTTAAAAACTGTGAGAATGAAATTACCGGGAGAATTGCCGTCTTGAAAAACGATGAAGATAGTCAGGAAGACAATGAAAAGTCGTGAAATTTGATATCTTCAAAATGCATTAGCCATTTCAGTAAATTTTTGTATGGTAACATTATTTATGTATTTTTGAATGTTGTTTAAAATTGCACGAGTAAAAACTGACACTGAATAATTCGTGTTAAAATTTAGGCCAATTTTTTTTTTTTTAAAATTATACAGTATAAGAATTTATCATCTTGAAATTGCGGAATAATATTCGGTTATACATGTAGTAGATGTCCTCAATTTTTCTTTCAAAATTGGACATTTTAAGATGATGTAGTTTGCGATACATTTAAAGTAAAATCCAAAAGGTTTTTAATCTTCAATCTTGAATAGTGTTGGAAGACTTTCAGTATTACATTTAAAATTGTTAGTTTGAATTTTTATTGGTTGTATATTATTACTTAGTATTTGTTGAATAGTGGATAAAATAACAGAAGCAGTTTTATTTTTAACTGGAACAACCCAAGCATATTTTAAGAAAACATCGATACATGTTAACAAATATTTCATTTTATTGTTATCATTTTGGTATGCTTGCATATCAACCAAATTTATTTGCCATACATCATCAATATGAGTTACTTGCATACGTTTTCTTGCGTAATATACTATTTGTTTCAACTGTGTTTTATGGCACTGTAAAACGCTATTTCTGAACGATTTGGATCATTTAAACAATGGATGTGCAGTATCTATCATGACAATATAAAGTATAGATCCCTGATACAATTTGAAGTCACTCTTAGCACTCACTAAACATGGCCTAAGAAGTATTTTTACTATATCAACCTTCACTTTTGAGACATTTTGCATAATAGCCTAGACCCATTTTTCAAAATGGCGCCTGTGAGCTTTCAACTGTATGCCATGTGACACATAATCTGAATATAACTCTTAATTTTATACAGTAATATTACATTATTCTTTGTAATTTCGCTGATATTAAAATTCATTAATTGGCCTCTAAGTTCGGTCTGTTAAGCAGTGTTTAACGTTTTCAGCTACAATGTTGGACAATTTACAAATGGGGTTTTTACTAAGCTACGCTGGCAGTACAAAAATCACGTTTCAAAAAAGTTGGATTTTTTTTTTCAAAATGGCGTTTTGAGTCCCATGGCCGTGAACGAACGTTTGTCCAACTGTCAAGACCTCTACCCCCGTCTTCTTCCATATTGTTCCCCCGTGTCCCCACTCTCCACTCCCTCATTTCCCTTACCCTATACGCACAATGGTCGCGAGAGGGGGGTAAAGAATACGAAGGGAAAATGTCAGCCTATTGAGCCCGGGACACCAAATATGGCCGATAACTGGAATTGTGCATTTTGAAATGAAATTCAATTTAAGGGAGGCTAACTAAAGAAGCCACATTTTGCAGGTGTGAGCATAGGCCGTGAATAGGCCTCCCTTTTTCGGATAACAATTCAACTATCGAGTCTGCGCTTTTTCTCCCCATCTTGGTTCGAGCCTCGCTTTTTCAAGCTCTCGGAAATCGTTTACCCCATTTTTAATTATAAAATTTTCAGCTATCTTTTTCCAACGAAATATTGATACGCCTTATCATAGTGGAACTAAACGGTGATGGCAGCGAACTCGCGCTGAAAAACTAAAAAAAAAAACAATACTGAGTAAAAAATAGCTGAATATTTTTTGAAGAATCATCGAGTTGCCCACCTTCAATGATTTTCTGTAAATTTTGACTGGTGTGGTCCTCAGTGCCGAGGATTTCGGACTCTGAAAACCAAAAAAAGGAATGACGTGTATTGTCGTGTGTTGGCGTGATTACTGATTTGAAGGTGTAGGAGGACCATGAATGAAATATTGGGGGTAAAAAATGATCATTTCACGCGTTTTCACTGGTGCCATTGCAGGCATTGTTTTGGAGATCAGAAGTAATTTTCGACACATGAGTGCCAATGAAACGAGCACCCAGAATGCAACGTCATTTTTCATTGTGAAGCAGTTCGGACTTTTGTGAAATAAGAGGGAAAAATATTCGGCAAAGGTTATAGCGGAACGTGAAATTTTTGAAAAATGAACCAACTTGGAAATGACCCTTCAAAAGTCAGATATGGTTTACAATCCATATCGTTCAGTTACTTTAAGGGGATGACTTCCCCGCCAATACCCCCCCTAATATCCCGTTGCTCGAGCTTTCATTCTGTCTTAAATGAAATGTTTTAAATGGCATTTAATTTATTGAACATTGAAACTGAATGGTGCATCCGCTGGTAAGATAAAAACAAAAATTAACTAATATTGAACTGAATTTTATTTCGGAACATTGCAAATGCTTGACACGAATACATTTCCCTGAATTTAAGTATTGGTTCAAGGCCATGCGTCCTGCAAGTTTTGAGGTTTATGAACTAACTTTGCAAATGCTCATTGTCATGGAGATTAAGCGATAAATGTATGAAACTATTTCTTTAATACACTGAGCCTATCTTCGATGTAACGATGAGCAATATAGCAATAATATAAAACAATAGGAAAATATATTAATTTTGAAAAATGATTTAGCGAAGTAATCAGAAAACGATGCTAACTTCATGAAACCTGAATATTTTTAGCCGTGAGCATTATTAATTTCTGGAAATAGCATGCACTTTTATATTAATTTGGTGTATTAAATCTCATTAAAAAAGGTTGATTAACTGCTTGGTACGAATTCTGGATTTAATTAGAATTATAAATTGTTATTGGATACTTCTATAGATACATGTACTGTATGTACCCTTATACATGTACTGTACATGTAGCAATAGTAAAATGAAATCAATGTTCAAATAAATTAACAAAATGAAACCAAACTCATTCAAAACTCTGGCAAATTGTTTTTTTATGAAATGATTTGTAGTAATATTATTACTGTACATTTTTCTATATGTATTTCAATTTGAGGTAATTCTGATTTGACAATTACAATATCCATATTTTTAACATTATTCATGGAATAAACCTAACTTAATGAACTACGCAACGTTTTCCTCAAAACGTTTTAATCTCACACGTGAGTTTTTGAGAACTAGCTTAATGATCCGTTAACATTTAATTATAGAAGATTTTTCGTATTTAAACTCATTTTCTCAATTTATATTTATCAGATGGTGCACATGTAACGTTTTATAAACGCCTAAAAAAGCCGCCACGATGATTGTCACGTTTTTAATGAAATTTCGGTTTGCAGCGTTGTTTATTAATTGTTGCTCGGGAAACTGAAGCTCTTCTACTTATAAATTTCTGACACGAATTTACTGGAAAATGGTCTGTCATCTCGTAATAGTCATTCTGGCGTATTCACATCCTGAATAATTCCTCCGAAATAGTAGGCTGTTTTTTCTTTTCTCGAATCATAAGTGTCAGCAGTCTGTTTTTCTGTGCAAATTAACGCTTACGTCTTCCTGCGAAACTGACACGGTCTCCTCCAATATTTCCATTTTTTTATTTTTTTTTTTCGTTTGCGAAATTTTGTAAGAGATTTCTAGTGTCGTTTTTATATTAAACGTCAGCTTAGAATGGTTGGTTTTATTAATTAAATACATTCTGTACGATTCAGGAATTTCAAAATGAAATTGAGAAAAAATAAAAAGTCATCTAAGTTATTTTCTCGAAGAATGGTTGTCTCGTTTATTCTCAATTATACAGGGTGCATCTGTAGGCAATTCTACGGGCTTTAAGATATTTGAATAAAGCTTTTATGTTCACGTTGTTTGCGCTAGAAAATAATCCAGCAATCAACAAATGCATATACATTTACATATACATGTAGTAGATTAATCTTGAGTTTATAAATCTATATGCACACGCAAAATTGCACACTTAGACAGGCAAGTTGGACATACGTGTATTTCATAAAAAAAGTCGACAGTAAAATGGTTTCTGCTATACTTTGGTGTGTGGGCACTAACAAACTGGTCTCAAAATAATTATTTAAGATTTGCTGCGATTGTTTCTCATCTGCACGGATGTCCATCCTAAGAGTCGTTAGTGCTAGCTGTCTTCCATCTTGATTTTTTTATAATTTTTTTTTTCATTTTCCTAAATTGGATTTTTACCATTAAAACCTAATTCGAGTGTACATAATTTGAGTAGGTGGTTAAGTATTTCACGGCTATTATAGGTTATAGATTCCGATTTTTTGGTAACGCTCTTTATGCTGCGTTAATAGAAAATTGCATCTTATTGAAATCTGCCAAAGGTGTTTTTTTTTGGCAAAGGGGGTACATCCATGTATTTAATCTGACCGTACAGTTTTGAAAACGTTTCTGCAAATTGCCTGTCATCACTTCACCAAACCTCGACCAAATGTTTTTCACCCTCAGCCAGCCAAATCTTATTTTCTTTTTCATTCATTTAGCGCGCTATGGCCCAACGCCACCGCCTTCTAGGGTCAGGTTTTTTGTTTTTTTTTGTCTGAAAATCGTATCTGAATTGCTTATGCTAGGATTTTTTATGTCTCACCATATTCCCAACTGTTTTTTAGCTTCCGTCCAGAAGTGAATTAACTTATTTATGACTACTAGAAATGATAGCTTTAAGCTCAGTTGACGTGGTACTGAGTTATACTTAGTTTTGTGAGTCCTTACCCCTTAAAGATCTTTAGAAGTAGACGAAAATTCTCATTAAACCTATCTTAAAATTAAAAATACTGAGTAAGCATTTAAAGCAGGTATTAATGTTTTTTGTGTTTTTTTTTCAAGAAATTTTGAAATCGTCATATTTTCAGTTGAAATCTTGTTTCTATATAGCACGAATTTATTTGCGAATATGTAAATGTGGTAATTAACATACATGTACAGTGTATTTGTATCCGTTTATGATATCTGTTCATATTTCATTTTGAGAAATTAATCTGAGACGCTGAAAAACTTAAATGTTGGGTGAACAAATAATTCCGATAAAACCTATCATGATAAAATATAAGGTGCCCACAAAGTCGCCGAACAGTGTACGTTAAAACCCATACAGATTGTTCGAAAAGTTTGTGGAAACTGTTCCAATCGCAAATTTTCCCAAATGAGTGAATTCATAATTGTATTGAGTATTTTAATTTTCTTACAAAATTAAGATATAAAGTAGTCCAATCGTTATCAGTTCATCTTTTTTTGTATAATTTAAATGAATCATTATAATTACGATCAAATACCAGTATCAAAATTATACGAATTCGTAGTTTGCATATTTCGTATTTCGTATTTCAAAGAATTTGTATACTTTTTGAGAGATATTTCAGTATATTCCCTAATTTAGGATTTCAAATTAGCACTTTTATGTTGATTCGTGTAATTTGCGTTTTATCTTGACCACGAGTAAAAAAATTAAAAATAAATCTCTCGAAGATATAACAATTAAAGTATACCGCATACTCAGTACTTAAATACTGTACATTTTCAAGTTTGGGAGTGTTTAAAAATTCCCATATTTTCAAATTGTATTTCAGTTTTCTGTCCAGGGGTGAATTAACTCGTTTATGACTAGAAAAAATGATAGGCTTTAAGCTCAGAATTGGCTCGATGCTTACTTTTTCAACATGTTTTTATCCTCTTGTAACACTTGGAGAGTGTGGGTACATGTATACGTAATTGACACCGTCCTTTTATATTTATGACGAAATGCATGAGTGGAATAATAATTAGGATTTGTAATTTTTTTGAAGCTGGGCCACAGGGGCCCACCCAAAATGACACCGATAGACAAAGGTACGAGAGTTATTGGAAAAAGTAGTGAAACGTTAATGATTTAAATTGGAGGATGTTGCGACGATGAAGGCGGGTAATGAAGAATTGAAGAAACGCTAAAACTAATATTGACCCGAGATAAATTTAATCTAGGCTCGAGAAAATGCGTTTACAAAGTTGAGGTAGGCCTACACGAGAAACGTGAATAATCTAGGCTATATCGTTAAAGCGACTTCTTCACCAAATCACGTATTATTTTAGCCGCCTTGAAATAATAAAACCCATTAAAGCTCTCTTCTCCAAGAAATTAAACTCTAACAAGGCCTGTTGTGAATATCAACAAAGGGGAATTCCCGATGAATTTCATTTAAGGAAAAAAATGCGGGCTCTGCTCGCGAGTATCACCGTGGCAACGGCTGATTTACTCTCGAGTATTGAACCCTCGTTTGAATTTAAGCAGAAAATCATTAAAAGAAACCCTCCTTTATTTCGAGCGTATAATTAAGGTGTTAAAAACGTGTCTCTGACGCACTTGATTTTAAAATTTTCCAAAAGTAATTCGTTTATTCGCGACTTTTTCACCCTGAACAGCCATTTTTTGTTGATTATTTTGAAATGCTTCTGACATTGTTTTTTATGTACAGTAGATTGTGAGTTTAGTAATCATGATTAGAATGGTGTTTTCCTCGTATCTCAAGATTATTACGCTCGGAACTGGGTTACTTATCTTTTAGTTGTTACACAATTTTTCATGTAAATTTCATCGGCCTCTGACGTATGTTTTTCCCTGCTAGTTTAATTTAACATTTCCTCTCGTTTTAATTTGAATAATCCGAATGGTTTCCTGCATGCATTTTCCACAACCTTTGAAGTCTAGAATTAAGCATCAATTCAAATCCTGGTAATTTCATTGGGGGGAATGACGAGCGGAATTCCTGAGCAGAATTAACACGGTTTGTCGTATATAAGACAAACAAACGGAGAGAAAAGTGAAAAACGAGGGTCCATAAATCATTAAGGACCTTTAATTATAAGAAACTATGTCCACATCGTACGCGGCTCCCCCTGTTATCATTATAATAAAGTATGTGCTAGATATTATTGGGAGTGATCGAGGAGACTTAAGTTATTCCAGCACGCTGGCTTATATCAATTAGCCTGCATGGAGGCTCCTCTTTTATACCACCCATGATATAATGTACGATGCAAAAACCTAGGGGACAGCCATTAAATCCCTCCTTCCACCACCCCTTGCTCCCGAGCCTCCCAATCGTCATTAAACTAATGGCGGCTTTCGTTTGGTTTTATGGATTAAGGACGAATTAATGCATTGATGCATCTCCGAGCTACCAATAAAGAAATTAAGGGTTCAAAAATGGACTCGATCAATTCATAGCCAGATCAATAAATGATTTGATGTTGATACGGATGCTGGAGGAGGATTAAACTCGGCTGAAACCCCACGTTAAAATAAGGTCACTAGCTAGGCTTCATTCGCCGGCCATCTGGGCCGCCTCAGTCGCCTGGACATAGTAATGACCATTGTTTTCCACCAGAGGTCGCAACTTTAATTGTGAAAGCTATTGCACTTTTTAATACAATGTAGTACATGAATGTGTGAAACGCACATCGCTAGGATATTTTATTTGATGTTTTACTTGTTTTTTGGTGTTATGCTTGCAAATCAAAATTCTTAATGTGTTGTTTTAAGATGACGTAGACTTGTTAGTGTTGTTTACAATTATGGTATACATGTACATGCGTAGACCCTCAATTTAGGATATATTTTAATGTATGTTGATTAGACATTGACGTGTTGCGAGTAACAGGTATAAAAACAGTAAAATTGCTTTTAAAACTTCACAGGTAGCATCTTCAAGAGAAATTATAAAAATGCAATGAAACTAATAAAATCCCGCTATTTGAATTAATTTAAAATCTTGTTCGCGTGCTTATTCAGGATACCCCCAGAACTGGAAAAGTCAGGGAGAGTTCAGGGAAGAATAGCTTATTTGGAAAAAGTCAGTGGAATTCAACGTAGTCATGTTGTTGAAATCCAAAATTATATCTACATGGTTAGCTCAGGGCCCATTTTCCGAGAACAAATTTGCAAAATTTTCCACGTTTTTTGAGTACAAATTTGCAGAATTTCCCGTTTTTCAAGAACAAAGTTGCAAACTTTCCAACGTTTTCTGAGGTTGCAAACTTTCCAACGTTTTCTGAGGTTGCAAACTTTCCAACGTTTTCCGAGGTCAAATTTGCAAAATTTCCCACGTTTTCCGAGTACAAATTTTCAAAATTTTCCGAATACAAAATCGTCAAATTAATTTTTTTTTCTGGCAAATGTCGATGCATAAATATAATACCAATTAGGGCTGTATTGTTTATCAATCATGCATAATGCATGGTGAGGACCTGATCGATTTTTGCCTCCAAATAAGTACTTTTATTCGTTTTCTCCATTATGTCGGCTTTTTATTTCTAACAGTGACAAATAGAAAACGATATTATCATCGCTGCAGAAATAAATGAAAAAAAAAAATCTTTCAACAATTTCTAAGCATTATATCTCTTTGGCATTACGTATATTGTTTTATGCGGCGCTGCTCGCTCTGATTTTCGTGTTGGGTTGGCGAAACATCAAAGACCAATTTCCAAAGTCAGTGAAGCGCGTTGAAATTGAAATTCATGATGGTTGAATATATACAAAAAAAATACATATATTGTATATTAGATAAAATTATGGGAATCGAATTGTCGTCACACGAGTTGATACGAAAAATAAAAATAAATGGCTCGAATTGATGACGATGACAGAAAAAAGGATGAAAAAAACATCCTGAAAATCCCATTGAATTTCGTCCCTCTCATGCAACCATCTCTGAATTTTTAAGCCAATTCATTTCTCACCATTTTTTAGAGAAGGAATTAAGGGAAAATAGAAACACGAAATTTGCTCGTTCTCACTCGGGAAACTTTATATCAAAAATGATAGCGAAGGCGATTAAAAATGAAGGCAGGGAATTTCATAAAGGATTTTCAGGAGAGGAGCACCAACAAAGAAAAATAATATACGGTATGAGAGGGAATTAAGGTGGGGGATGAGAAACACGCTTTTTGCAAAATGTTTTATTAGATTTTCAACCTGTATATAAATGAAAGTGGTCAAGGTTAAGTAATTATATTTCGGAATGAAATACTCTTATCGAGTGGTTTATAGTGGCGCTCGCTCCTGCCATATTAATACTAGATATGAAATTATTTTCTGGATTAACATGACATGAAAAATCTCAAATATATGTTCCCGGACCTCTCGAAAGTACCACGGTGGATATAAAATATATTAAGCCTATGCAAATGACCCGTTTAAAATCACATACGCCTAAATAATGAGTCTACCTAAGGTATTAAGGCGTAGAATTAAACAATTGGTCAGTGGAGTGACATGAATAAACAATTGGTCAGAATCACGTCAGAAACGGGACATTTCTAATTGGAGTGACATGAATATGATATCAGCAGTAGCCCAAAAATCCCAAAAAAGTAAAATAATTTGGGCGACCAAAAGCGACATCCGCGGTCATTTTGTGAAAACGATGCCCAGAGGCAGTATACGTGTATTTCAAGGCGATATAACGCGCCATCTATGGATAGTTTAGAATAAACTGAATGCAAAATCTAAAGCGCTTCATCTAGCTGACGCTGCGAGGTGCCATTTTCACGCTTTGAAACGTCCGCGTGTTCTCGTTATTACATCAAAAGTGAGTGAGGCAAAGGAGCACGCTTTAGGGGGTTTTTTAGGGGGCAACTTTTTTTTTTTTTGGCTCGACCTGCAACGCGTGTTTCGCGGTTATAACAGTGGAAATATCTTTAGATGTTGCTAATACCTTAAACGTTGGCTGTGTTTCTCGTTTTGGCCACCCACGGCGTGGCAGCAAGCTGTTTTTTACCCCCCTGAAGCCGATAGCACTCACGCTACATAAGCATACTTTATGCTTTATAAGCGTTAAAAAAATACATCATTCGGCGTACGTTGCTCAGGTGCTGCTAGGGGGCACTGCATGCGTCCAGATTCAATTTGGCCAATTAATGAGGACATAAAATCGCATCCTGGTGGCCGTTTCGGGATTCTCTTTGGGCGAAATGCGGTTTAATGGCCTGTTTGAAGTAGACGAAGAGTGATTATTTAGGGCACGTCGTTACAAAACCATTTGTCAAAATCTCACTTTTTCTGAAAACTAGTTGCTAAATTTCCGCTTAAATTTATGTTCGCCAATTTTTTTTTTCATTATTATTATTATTATTATTATTAAGCGATAATGCTATTTTCATTGTTTTTTGTTGTTTATTTATTCCCTGCCTTAATTTTCATATTTAAAGTCAGCATCCTCCGTGTAATTTAATAACCTATCATTAATATCGGAAAATTCTGCCATGTAATTTACGAAATTATACTCGCGCTTTTCGCGAATGGTCAATTGGTCATTGAAGATTTTAGGGTAGTCATCGCTTATACATGTACCGGATGCGAGGGTCAGTGCTTGATTCGGTGTTGTTAACTGATGGATAACGCTGTAATTTGTGGATTTTTTGAAGTTCTTTGATTTTGTGCATTTTTGGCGATTGTTTATGAATTTTTTGAGTTTTGAATTTTGGAGCCCTTGAAGGTCAATTGAAGGTAATAGGTCGTGTAAAAAATGGCACGAATTACAGTATTTTGAAGTACTATAACGGTAGCGTTTTGGTATTTGTTAAAACATACTCCTACATGTAAATACACGTCGTATATTAATTTCTATGAAACGTTGATGCTGCTTGTCTAAAAAAGTTTTAATAGAAATTCTCTCTATAGGATCGTTCATGAATTACATGTACAGTATAGTTTAGTTTTCAAATGTTCTAGGCACATTACTGTACATACCTCAAATATCTGTGAAATTAATGTCACGTTATCGTAATGTCATAATGGTGTCGCTACGAAGTGACCTTAACATAATGTATTGTTACAGTGTTAAAAACGTATTCTTGGCAAGTTGGCACCATTTACATACAGTATATATCAGTAGGTAAAATGTTGATGTAAAATAGTTTATGAATGACATTTACAATTGTTTTCGTTAATAACAAAAATTTGATTTAAAACTTGAACAATGTTATATTTCACATAATTTTTAATACGGTAGTTTTGGCACAAATTACCCATTGATCATTTATCTTAAAAAGATTAAACGAAATTTATGGAAAGCCCTATTATTGACTATAGCTGACTTCTCCATTTATGCTATAAAATAGCCGGCTGCAAAAATTGATTAAAAACTTGAAAACTGTTTGCCGTATTATATTCTGGGTTCAAGTAAGACCCCGTGTCGTGACTGCATCCTATAGATTAACCGGATTAAAAATTTAACACTGACACAAATATGCAGCATGCAAAATGAAAATACGTTCATTAAATATTCGTGAAACGCCTTGCATAATTTAAAATAAGGCACGCGTTATGGAAAAATTTCTAATACGTTTTTTGATTAATAGGGAGTTTTGTGAATAGACCGAGCAAATTAAATGCCCACTAGACATGAAAATAGTCGTGTAATTACGATCAGGTATAGAAAGTCACAAAATGTGACATTTCAAATTAGCCAAATTTCATGGGGAAAAAAATTGTACGCCACCAATGGTGCACGTTAAATTAATGACGGAATGGGATTGTTGATTTCCAACATACAGTATACTGTATAACAGGTTTACACTGGATAAAATGAGCATTATAAAATTACGCTCATTGAGAATTACCCAAATTTGAGATTTTGGATAATTACTGTACATGTATGTATATTGATTTTAATTAAAATATTGGGAAATTTTGCAATTGTTATTTGCTTTTGGAAATGCACATACAGTAGCCACTAAAGTTTGCTCAAGGAATGCATTATTAACACGCATTGTACAGGTTCTAGTCATATTTATCTCTTATTTTCAATTGCGTGATATGTAATTGCATAATTATAATTTAATTAAATCGTAAGTTCAATATTCCTGAAAATTTTAAACCTACAGCGTATTTATGACTACGTGTTATTTAATCGACATGTGTGTTCCTATATAGGGAAGGGGTGTCAATCGTGTCATATCATATACTATATACAGTAGAATATTATTTGTGATACGTCTGAGCTTGATAATGTTTGAAGAATTCAATTACGCACCTGTTTTTACATAAAAAAATTGTAAGCACGTGTTATTTAAAAAAAACTGTGATGCACCCTACATTATACTCTTCTTATGGGCCATTCAAAAAAGGAATCCTCAGAATTTTCCAAAAATTGGACTCTCCCACCCCCTCTTTGCATTTTGTCCGGTCAATCAGGATCCCCTCTCCTCCCATTCTTACGTCCGAAACATTAAAAAAATGTATTCGGAAAATTTTGAAAGTTTCTCAAATTTGTACTCTGAAAACGTAAATTTTGTACTCTGAAAAATGTTGAGAATTTTGCCAATTTGTCCTCAGAATCTGTTAAAAAAATGTACAAATCGGTACTCGAAACCAGTTAAAAATGTTGAAGATTTGTACATGGGGAAACGTGGAAAATGATGTAAATTTGTCCTCGGGAAAAACTTGGAAATTTGTACAATTTTTTTCCTTGGAAAAACGTGGAAGAATTTGTAAAGATGACCTCGGAAAAGGATGAAAATTTTGCAAGTTTATGCTCGAGAAAAAGGTAAATTTTGAAACTTTGTACTGGGAAAATATGAAAGTTAGCAAATAGACCCTGAGTTTAAGTTCTGACTTTTCCAGGTTTTCCAAGGCTAGAGGTATCCCGTTTACTATTTGGCAATTTAAAACATCACCTATGCGATATTGCGCTGAATTTCCCTTTTAATTTGGGAACTGATTTTAAGTTTTAATGTAGTCATTTGAGATAATTTCAATATTAAATGATAACCTCTGCTTGCTGAAAGCTGTTTCTATCGTTTATTTCGGGTGTTAATTACAAACGAAATAACTGATATATATTTTTTTGTCATTTCATCGTGCTGTAAACTACTTTTGACACACCCAGAAAAATAGACTGGATATATTATTAAAATGGGACGGTTTCTCGGAATTTTGCTAACTCAAAAGTACGAGTGAACAGGCTTAATGTTTTTTTTTTATAAATTAATGGTTACTTTCCCGTTAAAAACTTCCACATCTGTTGCTTAAATCAGCTCCTTGGCGCCTTTTTCTCCCCCCAGAAATCACTTAAGATGCACGTTTTTTGTCATTATCTGGTTGAAAAAAGCAGGGCCGAGCGAGAGTGTGCCGAAAAGGAGTGTGAATTTTGCATTTGCACGCTATAAAGTATGGACGAGGGTGGTGCAGACTGAAGGGGGCGCCTCTGCAGTTTGCTCTGAACAGTATCAAAAGTGATATGTCTGTTTCGTAATAAGTGGTCCGAGGAACAGTTTTTTAACCTCTCATTCTGAGGTTTCAGGTATGGTTTTCAACACTCCCCTAGCTACTCCTCCCTAGACTTACTCCCGCTTCTTAATCTCCTTTTTTACTCCCTATTTTATTCTTCTGGCACAAAAACGCGTGAGCAAACGTGTTGCCAGATGTGATTTATGCTGTTGAACTTTTAAAAATGGCCTCCTGCTTAAATATGGACGCGTGAATCCATTCGGGTAATTTTACTATATGGCAGTCAGCTTTTTTTCTTCTTCCAATTTTTAATATTTTACCTCAACCCAGTTCGTCCTACCTAGCTATTCTCGAGCATTTTTATCCGCGCCGAGTATGGGATTTTGTGAAAAAAAGTTGATTTATATATTGGCCTACATTAAAATTGATTACAATATTTCGATTACATTAAATCCTATTACAGTCGAACCCTGATAAGTGGAAATCGACGGTGCATCGAAATTTTATCCACTTATCCGGTTTTTTCACTTATCGGGTTTTTGAATAATGCGCTCAAATTAGATAAGTTTCTGCCCAGATTAGTCATATACAGTGTAGCCTAATCTCTTAGAAGAGCATTTATTGATAAAATAATCATATTAACAAAGTTTTATAACGAGTACATGTACATTTAGCAGTAAGATCGAGCAATAGAAGAGAAGAAACAGTAAAATGTACATGTTAATCAGCAGGAACATCAATAAAAGTAGTCAGACATTTTCTTTTGAACAATGTAGTCCGCAGAAATGACACAAAACTGATCCTACAGGTTGTTCATATTATTAAGATCCTCAGCCCTGTCCTCAAAATA